>MCJB01046888.1:16546-55324 GCA_002018475.1 Nicotiana obtusifolia
GGGGGGGGGGGGGGGGGGGTACTTGGATTTCATGTCTTATTTAGCTACCCAGGTCATTTTTTCTTTAGTGCTATTCCTCCAAAATACTTTAACTGAAGCTACTTCTTCGATTCGCAGCTTACGCACTTGATGATCTAGGATAGGAATCGGAACCCTTCATGGGATAGGTCCTCCGTGACTTGAATATATTCAACATGGGTAATACAGGATGGGTCACTCAAGCACTTTCGAAGAATAACATATAGAATACCGGGTGCACTGGTTCCAATTCCGGGCGCAGTTCGAGCTTATAAGCTACTTGACTTACTTTCTGAATTATTTCATACGGATCATTATACTGGGGACTGAGTTTACCCTTCTTACCAAACCTCATAACGCTGAATACCCAATCTCTTACAGCGAAATTCTAGATCTCAGTGTCGGGTGTCCGAGTAAGACTTTTGCCTACTTTTAGCGGTCAATAATTGTTTTCGATTTCTACAGCTTGTTGTACTAACTCAGTACCCAATAACTTTATTTCCCGAACATACAACCAGCCGAATGGAGATATACACTCTCATTCCTATAGGGCCTCATACGGTGCCATATAAATGCTAGCTGGTAACTGTTGTTGTAAAAAAATTCGATGAGCGGTAGATGATCCTCCCAATTTCCCTTGATGTCCAAAACACAGGCTCGTAACATGTCCTCGAGCTTTTGAATAGTGCGCTAGACCTGGCTGTCGATTTATGGATGGAAAACCGTGCTAAGGTTGATCCTTATACCCAACCCATGATAGAATGATCTCCAGAATATGACCGTGAACTGGGCACCTCGTTCTGATATGATGGAAATCGAAACGCCATGGAGTCCAACTATTTCCTTTATGTATAACTTAGCATAATCTTTAGTTGTAAAGATACTCTTTACTGGTAGGAAATGAGGTGACTTGGTGAATCGATCCATGATGACCTATATGGAGTCACATCTTCGACGTGATCGTGGTAATCCAGTAATGAAATCCATGTTGATCACTTACGATTTCTAGGTCGAAATCTCCATATCTTGCCGCAATGCTCCCAGTTTCATATATTCAATTTTAACTTGTTGGAAACTTGGTCACCGAGCAACGTATTCAGCAACGTTCCTCCTCATACCGTTTGATGATCTGCTCTTAGAATCCCCTGACATCGGGCACACATAACCAGTCTTTATATCTCAGGACCTCGTCCTCGGATAACTCGAACACCTGTTCCCTTTGAGAGGGAATGCTTTTCCTTATTTTCACCAAGGCTGGTACTCAAATTGTCGTTCCTTTACTTCGGCTGCTAGCGAAGATTCTGCAGCATTTCAAACTGTGGCTCTTCCGCCACTGGTATCAAGCAACCTTACACTTAAATTAGCCAATCGACAAAAGTGTTTAGTCATATCCAACTTATGCTCTTCCATGTATCCTAGACTGCCCATGGATTTCTGACTTAATGCATCAGCCACAATGTTTGCCTTCCCAAGGTTGTAGAAAATATCAACATCGCAATCTTTTAACAATTTAAGTCATCTCCGCTACCTCACAATTAATTCTTTTTTCTTAAATATGTACTGCAAACTATTTTTATCGGTGAATATATCAACATGAACTCCATACAGATAGTGACACCATATCTTCAAGGCAAATATAATGGCGGTTGGCTCCAAATCATGGGTGGGGTAACTCTGTTCCTGCTTCCTTAGTTACCTCGAAGCATAAGCAGCAACTTCCCCATGTTGCATTAGAACACTGCCCAAACCCACTCTAGAGGCATCACAATATATAATGTACCCCTCGCGTCCTACAGGAAAAATTTGAACTTGTCCCAAGGTCAGCTTGTCCTTTAACTCTTGGAAGCTCTTTTTTTGCAAGTGTCGGTCCATTGAAATTTAGCTTCCTTATGCGTCAATTTTGTCAATGGAGTAGCATGGACGAGAAATTCTCCATGAATCTTCGGTAGTAACCGGCCAAGCCAAATAAGTTGCGCATCTCAGTAGGGGTTGTGTGCCTTGGCCAATCCTTAACCGCTTCACTTTTGACTATCAACTTTGATACCTTCTCCTAATACTATGTGCCCAAGAAAGGCCATCGAGCTTAACGAAAACTCGCACTTGAATAATTTGGCGCACAACTTATGATCTCGGAGTGTACGTAATACTGTTTGGAGATGCTCCGCATGCTCTAATTTTAATCGGGAATACACCATGATATCATATATGAACACGATCACAAAAATATTCAAATATGGTGCATTGGTGAGGCCAAAGGACATAACACTAAACTCATGATGGCCATATCTTGTCCGAAAGGCAGTCTTCGGAACATCTTCCTCCTTGATTTTTAGCTGATGGTACCTAGATATGAGGTTGATCTTGCAAAAATACTTGGCACATTGCAATTGATCAAAAAAATCTTTGATCCTCGAAAGCAGATACTTGTTCTAAATGGTTACCTTATTCAGCTATCGATAATCAATACACATCCTCAAAGAACAATCTTTCTTTCAAACAAATAGCACAGGGGCTACCCACCGGAAAGTACCGGGTCGAATAAAGCCCTTTTCAAGAAGGTCCTTCAACTGATCTTTCAATTCCTTCAACTTGGCAGGAGCCATCCTATACGAGAAAATCAATATCGGTTACTTATCAGGTGGCACATAGATAGCAAACTCAAATAACCTCTCGGGTAGAATACCCGGGAGCTTGCCAGGGAACACATCGGGAAATTCATTAATGGACGGAACCAACTGAAGGTTGGGAGGCTTCCACTCCGTGACTTTCACTCGTACCAAGTTGTGGAAACATCCTTTTGTGATCATCTTTCGGGCCTTAACGTAAGAAATAAACTTCCAATTTGGCGTCTCAACATCGCCCTTCCATTCGAGTCTCGAAAAGTTAAAACAAACAACTTTCTTCCAGCAATCCACTATAGCATAAAAAGAGGCTAGCCAATACATGCCTAGAATAACATCAAATCCTATCATTTCTAACTCATTCAAATCAGCTGAGGTATGGCGATCATGAATCACCACATCACAACCTCGATATACCCGCCTAACTACCACGGACTTACCCACGAGCATGGATACTTCAAACGGTTGTCATAACAATTCAGGTACTTTACCACATTTACCAGCAGCGAATGGAGTAATATACGATGGAGTAGAACTTGGATCTATCAAATCATACACACTAATGGAAGACACAGATAATATACCTATGACTATATCTGGCTATGAATCTAGATTCTGTCGGCCTGAGAATGTGTAGATACGATTATGTTGTTATTTCCCACCCGGGCTAGACATCCCACTTTGACCTCTACCTCTTCCAATCAGCGGTCGCATATCATGTTCTCGAGGATTTGTTGTCAATGACGAGGCTGCTACAGATCCCGTTGGCGGTATCATGCCACCCACAATTTTCACTGGGCAAAGGAGCATACCACGACAAAGAGTTAAACTGCATGCTATACTCCTGAACACTCATGTTACTCTGCTCCAAAAGTAAGGACCTATCTTGCTTAGATTGGTGGAGTTCGATAGGCAAATACTGCTACAGAAAGGTTTCAGAAAACTCCTTCCATCCTACTGAGGGAGCAAGAAATTCTCTAGATTGTTCCCACGTCTCATACCAAGTCACAGTAATATCCACCAATCTATATGAAACAAGCTCTACAGACTCTATATAAGTGGCATGCGGAAATCATAAGGTCTGCTGCACTTGATCTAAGAGATTCTAGGATCTTCGTTTGGATCCGTTGCTATGAATACCGGGGGGTCCAAATTTATGAAATCTTGAACTCTCGTACTAACTACTCTATCTGAGGTGGTAGGGTCCTGACGTTGGGCCAGTGAGGCCACTAATTGATTCAATAGTTGTACTATAATTTTCATATCTAAATCCTGCTCTGGAATAACCGGAGGAGGAACAGGAGGTACATTAGTTTCTCTCTCTATGTTGTCCCGAGGGGTGTGGTGTTGTCCCTAAAACTTGAGTTCCAGCCTCATCGTGTGGTCCATGTTGACCCATAGGGGCAAGTGGCACCTGACTGGTACCTTCTCCTCTTTCCTAGTCAATCCCTCAATAATTGCCTAACGTCTCATGACAGGCATCGCTATAAGTATAAACAAGATGAGAATTAGAAGCTAATACTTACGACTCAGCAATATGGCATGATCTAGATCAGAAAGAAAGGTATTCATCCCAGATTTCTCGTAGACTTCTGTTTATAAGTATGATGCACAATATACCCATAAACAAGACTCTATTAGATATGGCTTACCGACTTCCTAAGAAACGACCTTCCCTACTACAAAGTTTGTCATACCCTAACCTTCGGAGGTTGACCGGCACATGATGCCCGAAGGCTCGTGCAAAGCGACAACCATACTTAGAGCATATAACATAAAATTTGGGCCAACGGGGCCTTCAGTTAAACATTTAATGAACACATCTGGCTGTGGAAAAGACCCTATCATTGATATATATTTACCCATACACTAATACATCTGTGGCCATTAGAGTTACTGTCACTTTTTACACATACCGAATCACTAGTCTAATATGCACGCCTCTAAGAGTATCAAAATATAATACAAATACACGACTTGGTAGGGAAAAGGCCCCACCGTACCCAAACTATTTAGGACATATGTTTTAGTACCTATTGACCTCAAACAGCTACTCCAAAGGAGTGGAGAGCGACGACCAATCAACTGGAACAATACCCTACTGGGGAGGAATATAACCGGGTCTATCATTATCTATAGGCATTAACAGATCGCCCAAAAAGGAAACACGTCAATACAAAAACTATATAGAGTATGTAAGACTAGGAATGCATATAAAATCAGTGACATAACATAAAAGGTATGAGTACGTGATTTCAACTCGAATGCCAACTATGACGACCCGATGTGTCGTAGAAACACATATGATACTAATTGTTCAGAATTGGCTTGTTTTAAGAGCAAATCTCTCTTTGTAATTATGCAATTTTAACATTCCTGCGAGGTATGGGGTATAAAAATCTAATAATTAAGAAAGAAATTCAAAAAGGTAAGTAATACAGGATATGCGGTCGCATTTCAGACATGTGGACCGCATATCTTAAACGGGCATCGCATACTGGGACAGATTTATGGGCAAAGGTTCATATCAGAAATTTTGTCCGAAATGCGGACCGCAAATTGCCCTGCCTGTATCATAGAGTGGACCAGAGAACTGGACAAAGTTTTATGTCGAAAATGCGGTGAGAAATGAGGACCGCATTTCTAAAATACGGACCGCAAATCTCACGGTCAAATCGCAGAGCGAAACAGAGTCTTGGGCCAAATGCTGTGTCAAAACTGCGGTCCAAATGCGGACCGCATGTTGAGTTTGCGACCAGAATGCGATCGCATTCTGGACACCTGAAATTTTATTTTGTCCCGAATTTTGACCCACTATAAATAGGAACTATGAACCCTAACATGCAAACCCCCCCCCCTATTTCGTCAATTACCTCCAAAACACCCTCAAGCCCCAGCAAATCAACCTCCAAATCACCTTGAAAACATCCCTAAAATCCGTGAGAAACATATCCAAATTATAGTCAACAACCACCCATTTACCAGCCCAGCTTTCCCCATTTGAACCCACTAAGAACCAGCTGCAACTCGCCAAAAAATAGCCCTATTTTAAGCTAAAAAACAACCGTAGAATCACTCCCTTCAAACCCCAACATCCATTACAAGAAACCCCACTCTCTAACACCAAAGACCCAGCTCAAATTGCTGCAAATTGTGCCAAGAATTTGCAGTTGAGTTAAGTCACCCTACCAAGTTGTAGCTTGTTAAATCCAATTGAGTTCGCCTAAAGTGCGTGAGCTTTCCTAAGAAGTTGGACTAGAAGAATTGTTGGAAGTCTAGGAAGTTATTGCGAAGCAAGGTAAGTGTTTGTTCTAACCTTAGCTTGAGGGAGTAGAAATCGTGACTTGTTTGCTAAATTGCTCCTTGTTGAGAACAACGCGTAGGCATGGTGACGAGTGTCTGTACGTTGGTGTCACGCATGACCGTGGGTCGTGTATGGGTAACCGTTGTGTGACTATTGTTTCGAATATTTGAATACTATCCTTGATTTGGTATGATGTGTTGCATGTGGGAGCAGGTGGCACGCCTGCCATGAGATATTGTGAATTGAGGGCGGGTGGTACGCCTACCACAAGGTTGCTTCATTTTAGTTGTTCCTTTTGGTTATGGTTCTAGCCTTCTTTGTTCGGTATAAAGTCGATGGTTAACTAGACTAGTTGAATGAGGAGTTCGTGGGAGTCTAAAGGGTCCAGTGTCAAAATTGTGGGTAGCGTCTAAGGAGTTCGTAGAGGTTTAAAGGGTCCAGGGTCACATTAGTAGAGTCGTGTCTAGAGTTGATAAAATGATAATTGCGTTGGGAGGTTAATTGTAGAACTTCGACTGTAATTGAGTACTAACATTGATTGGGCTAAATAGAAGTCAAGCTTGGTTTGGTTATAGCTGAATTCCCCCTGGCCAGGATGATTGTTTGCTGTTATTTGTTCCTTTGCTGGGAAGTTGTTATGTTGATTTGTTCCCTTGCCGGGATTTCTTGTGATTGTTGTGATGATGAAAGTGGGAGCGGGTGGCACGCCTGCCACAAGAGGTTACTGTATGTGGGAACGGGTTGCACGCCTGCAACAAGAGGTTACTGGAGGAAAAAGGGTGGATTGTATTACATTTCATTGTGTTAAAGGCTGAATAGCAGATTTCTTTCTTATTCATTGATGATTCATTTCTTTTTATTTGTCTACTATTCCGATGTATGTTTTCCTTTTTTCCCCGTTTAAATTGTTTATGTATTTTATCTTCTGCTGTAGATACATATATGCTTAAAATTGCACAGGTTTATCTGGAGTCTGGTCCTAGCCTCGTCACTACCTCGCTGGGGTTAGGCCAGGCACTTACCAGCACATGGCGTCGGTTGTGCTTATACTACACTTTGCACTCTTTTGCGTAGATCTCAGTGCCGCGGGCTACGAACAGTAGGATGGTTCCAGCCTCTGATTTTCAGGCGACCCAAGGTAGTTTTGCAGACGTCCGCGGATTTTGGAGTCCCCTATCCATTTCTTGTATATGTTTCTTCTATGTAGTCCAGAAACAGTATTTTGTTATATTCTTCAGACCCTGTTTGTAGTACTCTTAAATAGTCTATGAAACTGTGACACCAGATCTTGGGTAGACCGTTGTGGATAGTTTATCGGCGATAGTTGTGTAAAGTATTAACTTTGTGTTTATTTCACTTGTTGAATTACTGCTTTTCAGTTGATGCATTTGTGATGTAATGAATTTGTAAATTGAAACGCGGTAATTAGTCCGATTGACTGGCTTGCCTAGCTTTCACTAGTAGGCGCCATCACGACGCCCGAGGTTGGAAAATCCGGGTCGTGACACCAACGACAAGCCAACGGGGGCACAAACTGTAGAAGCCATGAGCTTATAAAGAGGCAACTTTGTGAAGGGTCATGCCACTCATGGAAACTATGCATTAAATACAACATAATGTTATTTAACCCTTTGTTGGGACATCTTATTTTATTTCGTACTCAACCTTGCAGAGGGTCGGTAAAGTTTATTTCTTTCATCACATTGTATTCAAACTCAGGAGATCTCAGTGTGTCCTACCTCAAGAGATCTCGGTCATACCCGGCCACACAAGAGCTCAGTGGTGTGCCATAGCACATCATTATGTACCCACCCTCGTAGAGAGCTCGGTCATACCCGGCCACATAAGGGCTCGGTAGTATTTCACATCATATCTTTTCACACCCAACTGATTTTTGGTTGCACAATAAGTGTGGTACCCAGTCCTCTATAGCGCGACTCGGTAAAATAAAATAGATACATATTGTCACCACCCAAACCACAGGCCCGTGACAGGTACCCGGTGCCTTACTCAATCGAGTACCAACATAACATATCTTTCTTATCATACCATCATAGGTAAGTGCGCCAGAAGGCCATCATGAGATAACCAGAATAAAACATAAGGGAATACTAGACATAGGATGACCCAACATGATATAGAAACCTATACATGTGAGATACAGGCCTATAAGGCCGACATGATCATTTGTACACTCAAAACATAGGCCGGAAAGGCCATACAAGTATCCATATGCATGACATCTGTCTGCAAGCCTCTAAGAGTACATAAACATCACAAAGGCTAGGATAGGGCCCCGCCATACCAATCAATACATGTCCAAATCATACTGACATAATAGGCAACTCCGGAGCAAGTGGAGTACATCAACACCTTCCGCTGAGCTGATAGCCGACTAGGAGGACTGTCAACCTGTCTATCGGGACTTGCGAGCATAAAATGCAGCGTTCCCAGCAAAAGGGATGTCAGTACAAATAAAGTACCGAGTATGTAAGGCATGAAAGCAGTATATAAAGACCTAAAAGAAACATGGAGTAAGGAACTAAACCTGTAAGGTTAAATAGCTCTGAGAATTATGAAACATTTTTAATGTCATGCATATGCGCATAAATGTCATATCATGCATAGGTATATGCGTACATAACATCATAAAGCCATTGAGGGCATCCCATCACATCATCTCAGCCTCTGTGGGCGAAATCATCAACGTATGCCAACTGATCAGGTGGTGGTGCGTATATAACGCCATAACCTTTCCCCATACCCCATATACATATAATATAAGTATATGTAACGGCATATGGTCATGGGTCAATATACATGTATAAATGAATACAATGCATAAGAAGTAAGTCAATAAGATCTCTCGGGATGTCATAAGATCATTATGCCTTCAATTAATATCACGAAATAAATTTTATCACTTGTGTATTTTCTGAGACCCATGAACAGGTGATATAATAATTGGACATATAGGGAATCATAAACATAGGCAACCCTAGAACTTCTAAAAATAGAGCAATTTGTGAAAGTTACGTGTTTGCTCGTTTCGTTGTATCATATGTATCATGCCAAAAGGAAACAAGGGATAGCCTTAACATAAATTAACTTCGTTGAGTCCTAAATACCTTCCAAGCAATTTATCAAAAAAATCAACTCAATCTACCATAGCATAAGGAGATTCAAAATCAGTGTTGAGTAAAGTTTAAGTTCGCAACTTAAACTAGTAGCTCGTTTATGTTAATTTGGGCAGCATCTCCCTTGTAACAAGGGCCTCCTCCAATACCATATATCAACAACAACAACTAGAAAATACATTAAGAACAACATCAATAATTCGGTACAAAATATTTCATTAACAAGTCATGAACATATCACGACAAGCGGCAAGTTCGGATTGAATCGCTTTAGCACCCTTCAACCCCATTATCATTCATTCTTGAACTTGGTAATATATCCGGTATATTAAAGGATTTCCAACCTTGTACTCACTTTCAAATTTACCCGAAATAGTCTAACACAAGATAATATCACTATGGACAACTTTCAAGTGCTTTATAGCCATGTCTTTTCTAGTTACCAACTTCCTCTACAAGATTGACATGTAAACCAACATAATCATACTAACAATATCTTAGCCAGCTTATTTACAAAATTTCCAGCCATATGAAGTCATATACACAACTCCAAAATAGTCCAATAAGAGATAACAACTTCTTATACAACTTCAAGTTCTATCTTGTAATTCTTCATCCAAATAACTTAACCAACACATAGATAAGCTTAAGACCAAGTAATAGGGTATTATACATACCTTAAATAATCAGAAAACACTCAAACCAAAGTGTCCCTTAGCTTACAGTCACCCTTAATGGCATCACAACACCATAGAGACTCTTTTCTTCATATACGCTAAATTTTGAACCATGGAGGACTGTAAGAGATGTGTTGAGAGAGTTTGGGAACTATCCTTGGTCGAAAATGACTAAATATGTGTCACGCCCCGACCTCGAAGAGCGCGGCCGACGCTCAACCGAGATATCTCGATTAAGCAAGCCTGTGCCCATTAATAATATAAGAACCTGCATAGGTGATAGACGTGAGAAGAGTCAAGTGTTCCACAATATTTTCCATTACTAAAGGATATTTATTTATGATTTTCCAAAATATAACAAGTTTACTGATATGATGAAAAATAGTTCCGCCAAATACCAACACTTACTAGTTTAATTCCTAACATTATATACCACCCACAATCTGTCTACGGAGCCTCTAAGTACAATAGAAGAGTAGTGTGGATGTGCCGGCGATACCTCAAAATGTAACGTACAATGTTAAATGACATGAATCCAGGAACCGAGTAGGGCTCACCAAAATCTACTGAATAGAGAGTAGCTGCTAACGAGGGTCAGAACCACCTGCTGACGAACCACCTACATCTATTGAAGATGCAGCACCTGTATAAATGAATGCAATGCATAAGAAGTAAGTCAATAAGATCTCTCGGGATGTCATAAGATCAATATGCCTTAGGTTAATATCACAAATAAACTTTATCACTTATGTATTTTCTGAGACCCATGAAAAGACAATATAATAACAAGACATATGGGGAATCAATAACATAGGCAACTCTAGTACTTCTAAGAATAAAGCAATTTGTGAAAGTTGCGTGTTTGCTCGTTTCATTGTATCGTATGGATCATGCCAAAAGGAAAGAAGGAACAGCCTTAGCATACCTTAACTCCATTGGGTCCTTAGTACCTTCCAAGAAATTCTTCAAACAACTCAACTCAATCTATTGTTGCATAAGGAGATTCAAAATCAGTACTGAGAAAAAGCTAAGTTCAAAACTTAAACTAGTATCTCGTTTATATAAATTTGGGCAGCATATCCCTTGCAACAAGGGCCTCCTCCAATACCATATACTAACAATAACAACCAGAGCAATACAATATGAACAACATCAACAATACGGTACAAAATATTTCATTAACAATTCATTAATATATTACGACGAGCAGCAAGCTCGGATTGAATCCCTTTAGCACCCTTCAACCCCATTATCGTTCATTCTTGAACTTAGTAATATATTCAGTATAATAACAAATACCGTTTTAAAATATTTCCAACATTGTACTCAACTTTAAATTTACCCGAAATATCCTAACACAAGATAATATCACTATGGACAACTTCCAAGTTCTTTATAGCCATTTCTTTTCTAGTTATTAATTTCCTCAACATGATTGACATGTAAACCAACACAATCATATTAACAATGTCATAGCCAACTTCTTTTCCATAATTTTCAGCCATATGAAGTCATATACACAACTCCAAAATAGTCCAATAAGAGATAACAACTTCTTATACAACTTCAAGTTCTATCTTGTAATTCTTCATCCAAATAACTTAACCAACACATAGATAAGCTTAAGCCCAAGATATAGGGCATTTTACATACCTTAAATATGCAGAAAAAAGTCGAACCAAAACTTCTCCTAGCTTACAAGCACCCTTAATGGCATCACAACACCATAGAGACTCTTTTCTTTATGTAGGCTAAATTTTGAGGTTAGGTATAGGCAAAACCACCTTGGATTTGACTTGGAACCATGGAGGACCGTTAGAGAGGTGTTGAGAGAGTTTGGGAACTGTTCTAGGTCGAAAATGACTAAAAATAAGCCGTCTAAACCCTTTACAATGTTCAAGGGCCGTCCACCGCTTAAGTGGGTCCCACTGGAGGTGCTTGCGCAGTCTTTCAAAAACGCGAATAGCTCTCTACTCAAATGTCGTATCGACAAACGGTTTAATGCTGAAGAAACTAAACTCATTGACCTTCAATTTGATAACTGTTTCATCCTATAAATCCAATAATAGTAGGAGAAAAGCTCTGCTACATTTGACCTAATTTTCAGCACATAATGAATGTAACTCGTGATAACCTTTGCCAACTTTTATTTCACAACTTGCTTGACTTCCAAATGTAACACACGATTATCATACGAATAAAATAACTCATAACATAATCCCCTTATCATGTTAAGAACCTTAGTGTCACCCCAAAGTACAAGCCATAACATTCCCAACTTGTCGACTTTCGACCAAACTTATTTTCTTCGATTCGTTTAATTTCTAAGCCTTCCAACCCTCTTGGTACTTGTTATCCATGATATTAAACATTTTTAACCTCCACGGTAACATGATTAACTTATTTTATGTACTTTCAAATATGATCGCATTTCTGAACTTACATCAATTAACTTACAACATACTCTCACGTACGAAAACATGGGGTGTAACACATATACCTATAATTGCAATGCAAAATCAATTTCAAGGGACATTAAGTTTAGACTCGTAATTCATCGAAAGTTCTGACCTTAGGAAGCTAACTGGATCATCTTAGACTTTGTAAGAAATGCTACCAACAAGAATGTACAAGGACAGAACAACATCATTAAGAGGCGCTTAGAACTACCAAACCTTACACTGCAGGGATAATTTAGAAGGAAGGAGAGAGTTACACTAACTCACTATAAGAAGAAAGTAGTCCTACATGCCTTGTCGAAGATTTAGCTATACTCCTATGATGATAAATTTTTCCTCCAATGAATCTCTACATTCAGTACAACAAGATGATAGATATAACAGCGACGATCCCAAACTCCTTCACACTAGATTCTCCTAAATTCACCTTCGACCTTGTCTTAAACTGTTTGGGAAATTATAAAGGGATAATTACAATGGGTGATATCTTCTAGAATGAGAGAGAAAGAGCTACACTGCCTTTTTATACCATTTCAAGCCTAGGAAATTCTGTCGCTCCACATGCTAAATTGGCTGCCCCACCCCGGTTATAGCACTCGATGGGACAACTGGCGTAAAGCTTGCTAAAATTTGTAATCCCCGCCGCCTTCACACGCATTGTCGGCCAATTGCCCAGGCTAAAAAAAAAAAACTCACAAATCATAAATATTCAACTGTGGGGTGTAACATGTAGTCATTTTAGACATTATATTTAGTACTCCTTATAGCTCTTGCACTCTATGACACTAGTCTTTGGAAGTTGTATAGATAGTTGTGTTTGTTTTAGATATATTATTTTGAGTTAGGATCTTTCACTCTTTTTTTTAATTATGTTGTTAAATTTTTAGTTTTGTTTCTTTATTTGTTGTACGTGTTTTCATGCCTAGAAAGTGGGGTTAGCCATCACGACCCATCGGTTAGGATTTTAATTCATGACAAGTTGGTTTCAGAGCCCTAGGTTGCAAAGGTCTCACGAGTCATGGGTATGTCTGGTAGACTCTTGGGTATCAATATAGATACCTCTAGACTTATCTTCGAGAGGCTATGGGACAATTTGGAAAGTTCAGTATCTTTCTTTATCTATCGTGCAACTTTGTTCTATCCAAAAGTTTGAATCTTTACTCTCTATTCTCTCATGAATGGTGAGGATACGTGCTTTAGCTGCAGCAAAGTAGGAGCCATAGTCCCAAGTTGTAGCCACTGTTAGGGGTAGAGGATGAGGCAAGGGTAGAGTGAGGACCCATCCTAGAGCATGTGTAGCGACACCTACAACTATTCACGCTCATGCTAGAGTGGCATCAAACAAGCCCAAAATAGCTCCAGATAGTGAGCACATTCTAGTCCAGGATAAGTTGTTAGGGCCATCTTGCGTTCTAGAGAGGTTTAGTTCTACCCAGTGCTTCAGGACACTTTTGTCAGTATGATTGGATTTATGAGAGCATGGTTTAGGCAGGTGTACTTCTTATGGCACCAGCCACTTCTTAGGTCAGGGGAGGGGCTCAGACTCCCGCTACTCGCACTCCAGAGCAGGAAGCTCATGGGTATCAGACCCGAGTAGTACTACCAACTAGTGTGGTTTAGCCTATTTTTGCAGCACGGCGTGAGGTTAGGCACGCTTTATTTTAGTGGTGTGCCAACGGAGGACGACAAGTAGTTCTTAGAGAGATCATGAGATTTTGCGCAATTTGGGATTGGTAGAGTCCAATTGAGTCGGCCTCACTGTCTTCCACATGTAAGATTCGGCCAAGAGGTAGTGGCAGACATATGAGATAGCCAGATCGGCAGGGTCACCTCCTCTTACTTGAGCTAAATTTTTACAGCTAGAGGGATGATCTATGTAGTTTATTTAACCATCTTTAGTAGAGTGGTGTGATAGTCACCTAGTATGAGACCAAGTTTGTCGATTTGTCTCGTCATATGGTTATCATGATCCCTACTAAGAGGGAGAAGGGCGGCGGTTCATCTAGGGGCACGCTTCTGGCATTAGACTTCTGATGGCAAGGGAGGTTGTGACTGAGATTATGTTCACTCAGGTAGTGGAGATTGCTAGGAGGATTGAGCGCATTCATAGCCAAGGGAAAGAGGCGATGAGTGACAAGAGCCTCATCATTTTGGTGGTATTAGTGGTACCTCGACTGGAGGTAAGAGTCATTTATGTAGAGGTTATTCTATATGCCCGGTCCAGTCAACACACCCTATTTCTAATGTTGTTCAGGCAGTCGTAGTACTTATGGTTCTCTCCTAAGGCAGTCGTCATAAGGTGCATCTCTAGCTCATGGTCCTATCAGTGCAGATCCGATATAGAGTTCCTATTTTGGTCGATCTGGATAGCTTCAGGTTCAGGAACCATGTCAGCAGAAGGGCTGCTATGAGTGTGGGGATTTGAAGCACGTCGTGAGGCATTGTCCCAGGTCATAGAGTTGTATGCACAGCAGGGTACTTGTGTCATGTTCCCAGCACCAGTCGCCACACCACCCGTCCAACCAGCAAGGGTTAGGGGTCAGCCAGCTAGAGGTGGAGGTCATCATGGTAGAGATTGTCCTAGAGGAGAAGGACAGGCTGGTGGGGCTCAGCCCCATTATTAAGCATTATCGGGTAGGCCTGAGGTACAGTCGTGTGATGCAATTATCACAAGTATTGTCTTGGTCTGTCATAGAGACAATTCGTTATTGTTTGACCCGGAGTTCTAGTTATTCATATGTATGCTCATATTTAACATCACATTTGAATATGCCTCGTGATTCTTTTGACATTTCTATTTCTGTTTCTACATTAGCTGGGGATTCTATAGTAATTGATCAGGTATACCGATTTTGTGTTGTTATTATTAATGTTTTTGATTTGACGGTTGATGTCTTATTGTTGGACGTGGTAGGTTTTGATGTTATTCTTGGTATGGATTGGTTGTCCCCGTATCATGCTATCTTGAATTGTCATGCCAAGACTGTGACTTTAGTTATGCCAGGGTTTTCTAGACTAGAGTGGAAAGGAACACTTGGCCATTCCGCGAGTAGGGTGAATTCATTTTTGAAGGCTCAACACATGATTGAGAAGGGATGTTTAGCATATTTGCCTTACATTCAAGATTCTATTGCAGAGGTTCCTTTTATGGACTCGGTACAGGTTATGAGTGAGTTTTCAGAGGTTTTTCTAGCTGATTTAGCTGGCATTCCACCCGATATGGATATTGACTTGGTTTTGGCACTCAGGCCAGTTCTATTCTACTATACCATATGGCTCCAGCCGAGTTGATAGAGTTGAAGGAGCAGTTGCGGGATTTTCTTGAAAAGATATTATATACCAAATATTACTCCTTTGGGTGTCGTGATGTTGTTTGTGAAGAATAAGGATCATTCTGTGAGGATGTGCATTGATTATTGATAGTTGAACGAAGTCACTATCAAGAAGAAGCATCCATTGCCTCGTATTGATGATTAGGGCATCCTTTTGGTATGCTCTCGTAGTACAACGATCATGAGCGACACTTGCAGATTGTACTTCAAACTCTAAAGCATTATCAACTATATGCCATGTTTTTAGAGTGTGAGTTCTTGATGAACACAGATGCATTATTGGGTCATGTGGTTTCTAGTGATGGTATCAAGGTTGATCATAAGATTATCTAGGCAATCTAGAATTGGCCTACACCCACATCAGCTACGGAGATTCGATTTGCGCTTGGCAGGCTACTATCATCGATTTGTTGAAGGATCTCCATCTGCTGTCGCTCCATTGACCAAGTAGTCTCAGAAAGGGTACACTTTTTAGATGGCCAAATAAGTGTGAGGAGAGCTATCTAAAGCTCAATGTTGCTTTGATTATGGCTCTACTATTGGTATTGTCTGTAGGTTTGCCTTACACCTTGTATTGTGATGCTTTGCGCATTAGGCTTGGTGTAGTTTTGGTGCAGGATGGTAAGGTGATTGCCTATGCTCATGAGAAGAATTATCCAATTCATGATTTGCAGTTAGAACATATAGTGCATACACTCAAGATTTAGAGGCACTACTTCTTACGGCATGGCATGTGAGGTTTACACTGATCATTGCAGTCTTCAACACTTGTTTCAGTAAAAAGGATTTGAATTTGATGCAGCCGAGATGGTTGGATTTATTGAAAAATTATGATATTACTTTCTTGTATCACCAGGTGAAGGCAAAAATGGTAGCTGAGCCTTGAGTAGAAAGGTGTAGAGTAGCAATTTGGCATTTATTCCAACTGAGGAGAGGCCATTGGCTGTGGATGTTTAGGCTTTGGCTAACAGATTTGTGAAGTTGGATATTTTCGAGATAGGTAGAGTTCTTAATTGTGCTGTGGCACAATCGTCTTTGTTGGAGAGCATCAAAGCTCACTAGTTTGATGGTCCTCATTTGTGTGTGTGTGGAAGGAAACGATGCAGCAAGATGGCACAAAGAAGGTTGTGATAGAAGACGGTGGTGTTATGTGGCTTCAAGGTCGGATTTTTATCCCTAATGTTAATGGTTTGAGGGACTTAATTCTCCAGGAGGCTCATAGTTTGCGGTATTCTATTCCACTAGGTGTCTAGAAGATGTATCTTGATTTGAAGCAGCATTACTGGTGGCAGAAGATGAAGAAAGAAATTGTTGGGCATGTTTCACAGTGTTTAAATTGCCAGCAGGTGAAGTATGAACATCAAAAACTAAGTTATTTAACTCAGAGGTTGGTTATACCATAGTTGAAATGGGAGCGCATTATTATGGACCTTATGGTAGGCTTACCACATCCTTTGAGGAAGTTTGATGATATTTGGGTCATTAGATTGACTATGTCTGCCCATTTCATTCCATTGAAGACTTCTTACACTTCACAGAAGTTGGCTTAAATCTCCATCAGAGATATTGCTCGTTTGCATGGTGTGCCCATTTCAATAATTTCAGACTACGTACCCAGTTCACATCACACTTTTAAAGAGTTGTTCAACAAGAATTGGGTACACTGGTGGAGCATAGCACTGCATTCCACCAACAAACAGATGGTCAGTCTAAATGAACTATTCAGATCCGTGAGGATATGTTGAGAGTCTATGTTTTTTATTTTGGAGTCCATTGGGTTTAGTTTCTACAATTGACGAAGTTTTCCTACAACAACGGCTACAAGTCCAGCATTCAGATGGAGCCTTATGAGGTTTTATATGGTAGGCAATGTTTTTCTCCTATTGATTGGTCTGAGCCAGGTGAGGTTAGGATGTTGAGTACGAATTTGGTCCGTGATGCTTTGGAGAAGGTGAAAGTGATTGAGGATTGTCTTCGGACGGTGTAGGGTAGGCAGAATAGTTATGTGGCAAGAATGTCCATGATGTGACATTTACATAGAGCGAGAAGGCACTTTAAAAGCTTCGCCTATGAAGGGCATGATGAGATTTTGGAAGAATGAAAAGTTGAGCCCGAGGTTCATTGGCCCATTTTAGGTGCTAGAGAGAGTTTGCGAGGTTGCTTATAGTCTTGCTTTACCTCATAGTCTTTCGAGAGTTCACCTGTTACTTCACATTTCAATTCTTTAGAAGTATCATGAAGACAAGTTGGATGTATTGGACTTCAGCACAGTGCAGCTTAATAAAAATGCGATTTATGAAGAAGAGCCGGCAGCTACTATATATTGACAGGTTCGAAAGTAGAGATCTAAGGAAATTCCTTCAGTGAAAGTGCTTTAGAAAGGGCAGCTGATTGAGGATGCTACTTAGGAGTCGGAGTTCGATATGAGGAGTAGATATCTGCATCTTTTTTCCAGTTCAGGTACATTTCTATATCCATTCGAAAACGAATATTTCTTTTAAAGGGGAGAATCTAACAACCCGATAAGTCGTTTTGAGTTGTAGCACTCCATTTTATGATTTGTGACCTTGAATAGATTCATTTGTTGATATATGAATCGTGTGCATGGTTCATTCCGATTTTAGGAAATTTAGATGTGTTTTGGTAAAGACATGTTGTACTCGTACATATATTCAGATTTTGTCCAGAGTGACGCGTGAGAGCTTAGGTGCTTATAGATAAAAGTTTGAAATATGAGTTTATGAACATTTGCAATCCTTGAGTTTTGGTGCTTGATTTTTGATGTTATTTTAATTATTTGAGATTTTGAGAGAGTTTGTGTAAGGTTTAAATACTTCTTACGGTGTGTGGATTGGGGCTTGAGGGGCTTGAGTGAGTTTCAGATTGGTTTCGGACGTGGTTCATTGCAAATTTCTGTTGTTGGTGCGCTAAACTTGCACTTATCGTGCCTATGATTACCAAGCACGTCGGTGCAACGTTCCGCCTGTGGGTTGGCTTGCATATGTCAGGGAAAAGGGGACCTAACAATAGGCCACACATGCGGCTTAATGGTTGCAGGTGCAAGGCTGCATCTGTGAGATACTCGTTCGCATATGTGAGAAAGGGCAGGCCCCCCGCAACTAGTCGCATATGCGATGGCAAGGTGCATAGGTGCAGAGCCGTATCTACCTAATGCTGGTCTGCATCTGCGGAGGGGTTCTATGATGGGGAATGCCGCACTTGCGACCATGATCGCACCTGCGAAGTGTAGGTTGCTTCTGCGATGTCTGCACTGATGTATGTTCAAATCAATGAGTGAGTTGGGTCGCGCCTGCGATGTTGCTCCAAGGAAATGTTGCACCGGAGATATATGGGGCTTGGAAAACGGGTAAGGGCTTCGAGATTAGCTCATTTTATTCTATTTCAAAGATCTAGGCTACACGAGGAGGCAATTTTTTAGAGGACTTTCACCCCAACTTATAAGGTTAGTAATTTTAACTTAGTTTTGATTTATCTCCATAATTTCCAACAGATTTTTACTCCTAAATCTAAGATTTCATAAGAGTAGAGATTAGGGTTTTGAGTAGTAAATTATGAGAGTTAATTCAGAGATGAAAACCTCAATTTGATGCTGGATATTGAAACTAATCACACATTTGGACTAGAGGAAGAATGAGTAATCGGGATTTGATCTTGATTACGTATTTTGACCATATGGGCCCGGGTTGACTTTTTGTTGACTTATCTAAATTATGTAAAGATTGAACCTTTTTTATACTAGGAAGGTTCATTAAGCTTGTTTTGACTTATTTGAGTATTAATTGAGTAGATTCGAGTTGTTTGGAGGCTTGTGCTAGAGGAAAAATAGTATTGTAGTGTTGATTTGTTTTTGATAGAGGTAAGTGTCTTTGTTAACCTTGATTTGAGGGAATTAGGCTGTACTTGGGTCTATTTGCTACATTGCTATATGTGTTGAGGCAACATATATGCATGGGACGAGTGTATTTGTGTTTGCAAGGTTCTAAGCATGCGGGTAGAATTAGCCTTATTCATGTCTTGTTTGCTTCATATATATTATTCTCTTATGCTTTATTTTTTCTGAAACTAGTTGATTATTCACATACTTGTTAGTAACTATGTTTAAGCTTTGTTGAGATACTTAGGTATTATAGTTCTTGAAATTTTGGCTCGCCTATTGGTGCAAAGGTTATGATTATACCTCACAAGTGTATTATGCTTAATCACTATTCCTGATGTTATTTATGCTTCTTACCTTGCTTGGTACAACTTTATATATGCTTAGTGAAGAAGAGTGGAGTACATGAAGGGTGCCTCTGTGCTAGTGAGGAAGAGTTGATTTATGCACGAAGGGTGTTTCGTGCTTCTTCAAAATATTATTATTATTCACGAAGGGTGTTTCCGTGTTTGGCGAGGAAAACCCCTAGCATAAAAAACCTCAGTGACTGCGGAACCACTATGCAGCTTGCAAATCCATTATACGGTCCGTGAAACCCTTCGCAAAAACGACCTAACAATAGCCAATTTTTGTAATATCACTCCAAACGTGTTGAAACTCACCCGAGCCCCTCAGGACCCATTCCAATCATACCAACAAGCTCATAAACACTATTCAAACTTATCCCAAGCCTGAAAACACATCTAGAAACATCAGAACAAAGAATAGAGGCTCGAACCGAATAAAATTTCTCTTAAGTTCATAAACATCAATATTTCTAATCAAGCGTCCGATTCCAAATTTAACACCTCACATCTCAACCAAACATTGTACAGAAATTCCATTCGACCATATTGATCGATCCAAAGTCTTGGAACATCAATCTAACTCCAATACATCAAAGTCAACTCTTGGTCAAACTTATGAACTCTCCAATCATTTAAATTGCCAACTCTCGATAAATGGAGTAAAAATCTTCTAGGACTATCCAAACTAAATATGAACATACGTCGAATTCAAAATTACCATACGATCCTATTAGAACCATCAAATCATGAATTCGAGGTCGCTTATTCCAAAGTTAAACATTCCACTACTATTAGAACTTAAGCTTCTATAATAAAAACTAAGTATTCCAATTCACTCTCAAACCTTCCCGAAACTAAACCAACCATCCTGGCAAGTGCTAAATCATACAAGCATATGTGAACATGAAATAGTGGAACAATTATCTAATAATCAAAACAACTTATTGTTTCGTTACATTCTCCCCCTAAAATAAATGTTCATACTCGGACGGGTTTAGAATCATACCTAGAATGCCAAAAAGATGAGGGTATTTTCACTGTATATCATGATCGGTCTCCCAAGTCGGCATCGGCAAGTTGACCTCAACTTCCAAACCGGTCTATCCAAAATGGCCCAAGGCTCTTCGTCATAAACTAGATTCTCATCCAACTACACTGAACCGAAATGCAACATATGTGACTTGCCTTTAATACTTCCAAAGCATGAAAATACGAAATACCGGATGAACTCCTGACAAGCTGGATGGTAAAACAAGCTTGTACGCTAAAATGAGCTAATAAATCTAGGGCTCAACTTGCTCTTCTTCCAAAATATCATCATGCCCTTCATAAGGGAAACACTAAGAAGAACCCTTTCACCGACCATGAAAGCTACATCACAAACCATCCCATCAACATAACTCTTCTGCCTGTACCCGTTGTACGAAGCTACCTCTAAATCAACTTCACCATCTCCAAAGCATCACGAACCAAATTTGTGCCTAACAACCTAGCATCACCAGGCTCAAACCAACCAACTGGAGAACGACACTGCCTACCATATAAATCCTTAAATAGAGCCATATAGGTACTAGACTGGTAGTTGTTGTTGTAAAAAAAACTTCTCCACTGGTAGTAACTAATACTAATCGCCTCCAAAATCAATAACATGGTCTCTCAATATATCCTGAAGGATCTGAATAGTCCGCTCGGACTGTCCATCCATCTGTGGGTGAGATGCAGTGTTAAGCTCTACCTGTGTGCCCAACTCTCACTGAACAGCTCTCCAAAAGTGCAATGTGAATTGAGTGCCACGATCCTAAATGATAGAAACACACCATGCAAACGAACAATCTATCTGATGTAGATCTGAGCCAACCTCTTTGAAGTGTAAAAAGTCATCACCGGAATCAAATACACATACTTGGTCTATAATTCACAATGATCCAAACAATATCAAACTTCTTCAAGGTCAATGGTAATCATACAGCAAAGTCCATTGTAATGTGCTCCCACTTTCGCTCCGGTATAACCTGCACAACAATGTATAGATGTGTCGTAGGAGTACAAAACCACAATACTCACTAATTATCAAGTCTAGCATCGAAGAAGTAGTGACGAAGGGTCGAGAACGACACTTACTAAAAGTCCAATAAACATGTGAAAACATTACTAGAATATGGAATAAGGTATGATATCATGAATCAAGTCTACCAGTAGAAACACAGAAAATCTAGAATTTAGACATGATTTTCAGATAAGAGATAGAACACAATACCAGATATATCAATTACTTTCATAATCATGGTATGATTTAGTTAACATTTATGTATATAGGAGCCACTGCATGAGTTTAGGATATGAATGCATTCTCATGATCCACTACCAATACGTCACTGCATAATTCTATATACTTGACATTGGCCAAGTGTCCAAACTAAGCACCAAACAGGATGCCTACGCTCATATGGCCCAAAGTAACACGGATAATTACCTGACTCCAGAGATATGGATCCATATACAAGCATCATTGCTCCATGCACACAGATCCACTAATAATTATAGTGTGCAACCCCATCCAATCATATTACTGCTGCAGCATGTAACTCGATCCACTAACAATATCGTTGTGGCATGAAATTTCGATACAATCAAAATATCATCAATAATAATATCAGCTCATAATGTACTTTTTGCCAAAATTCTCAAATTTTCTCAATATCCAACTCTCCAACTCAGGAATATGCATATGATATGATATAATAATGTAGCACCATGACATAGTAATAAAAATGCACGTAAATATTTGTTTGAATAAGAGATGACTGTGGCTAAAAACGTATTTCAACTTTCATATCAATTGAATATGCTTATTAAACGTTCTTAATTTTGATCATGACATCAACAAAAGCAAAGTAAGCCAATAGCCAACAAATCATAAATCAAGTAAGGTAATTGTATGACTACGGCTAAATTAGAAATCCCAACACGGTAAAAGAAGCCAATCATGTCCAAATCAACAAGTCATAACCCTAGCATGACTTCTCATCATGATTAAGATGCATCACGTAGTCACCGAATCAAAGAAAACGTGAATAAACAATTCTCAAAGTCCAAACAAGGCATATCATAATCCTAAATCTATCCAGCTAAGGTCATAACTAGCTACGTATTTACTTAACACCTAAATCAAACAAAATACCAAATAGATCACCTATGGAGAGAATTTTCTCTTACAAGGATAGACAATAGACTTACCTTTTTCCGGTAATGCCTTCAACCTTCAAAAACCACTTTTCCTTTCAGATTCAATTCCAAACGACTTTGATCTTTCCAAATATTACTCGAATGAGTCAAATTATGCTATCTAAATTAATACCAAATAGTAAAGCTTCAATCTTTAATCAAATTTCAAAAAGCCAACAAAAGTCAACTTGTGCCCACATTGTAAAAACGTGGGGTGGATCCCGACTATCCATTACCCGACGATTCCGAATATGTAATTAGATTAAAAATTTGCGTCAAAATTGAACCTCAAATCCCTAAAATATACTCTCTTAAGTTATAGACAAAAAACTCAAATTCTCTTGCTCAAATCCATGTTTCTAATTTTTAATTTAGTGGTAATTCCATGTATAATCCATAGATTTAGGTTAGAACTACTTATCTCAAGCTTGTGTGTGAAACCCTAGCTTCAAACTTCTCAAAAATGAGCTCTACACAAAATTCGGCCTTAAATAGTCCATGCCAAATATCTGCCTAGGTACTGCGAAAACGACTATGCATACCGCATAACTGGTCCACGTCCGCGAAACACATCGCTAAATGAAACAGACCCAACTCTCCAGCATCGTGAAATCGACTATGCGGGCAGCAGATCCATTTTGCAGTCCGCAAAATTCACCGTGAAAATGCCCAATCCAAAATTATTTAGCGACTGCGAAACCACTATGCGACCCGCAGATCTATCATACGATCCATGTAATCCTTCGCGAAAATGACCTGACAATAGCCAATTTCTATAATCTTGCTATGAAAGTGCGTAAACTCACTCGAGCCCTTCGGGACCCAATGCAACAATACCAACAAGCCCATAAATACTATTCGGACCTATCAAAGACGTCAAAATACATCTGAAAATATCACAACAATGAATCGAGGCTCAAACCGAATAAAATTCCTTTTAAGTTCATAAACTTCAAAACTTCCAACCAAGCATCCTTTTCCAGCTTAAACACCTCGGATCTCAACCAAACTTTGCACACAAGTTCCATGTAGACTTATCCAAATTCTCAGAACACCAATCAGAGTCCAATAACATCAAATTCAACTCTTGATCAAACTTATGAACTCTCCAATCCATCAAATTGCCAATTTTGATAACTTGGTTGAAGGTAGGGTATGGTGGTTTTCCTAACATCACAGTATGAAGAGTTTTATATTTGCTGCCAAGACCTCTACCAAAGTTTATTATCTTGCTATCTTCATCCAACGGTTTGTGTATAGACGTACGACTATCTCAAATTCTTTTAAACTCCTTGATGTATTCATCTATGATTTTAGTTTCTAATTTCACAATTTGAAATTGTTGCTTCAATTGAAATTCCTTGTATTTACTTGCTTGTAGATAGGTATCCTAAAGATAATACCACATCTATTTTGTTGTGGAACACCCTATAATGAAGCAAGTTTATTCTTTTGTCATTGTTTCAAGAGCCAAATCCTAGCTAGAATGCCACGTTTTTCCAAATTTGTGAACTTGGGGTTAGAATCTTCTCATTTTCGATAGACTCGAGTGGGGCTTTTTCCTTAATAGTGGTAGTAACTTTCAAGGTTTGCATGACTTGAAGGTTTTGGGTCCTCCAAACAAAATAATTTGATGGTTTTAATTTAATAGGACAAATGATAATGAGTTGATAAAGTGAGTAAGGTGAAAGTGCTAGGTTCGAGCTAGAAAGCGGCCATAGCTGATTTTAAGAGGGAGAGGCTTGATGATTATATTTTAGTTAATTGAGCCTATGCTCTTGATAATTTAAAGAAAACAATAATAAGAACAGTAGTGGAGGTTTCAAGTATTTCTTTACTGATTCCTTATGGTCTGGAACATGCGTACTTATACACGTGAAGAAGTCCTACTTGGTAAGATACTACCTTATCTCTTTCTAGAGTCCTAACTACGTTGTAAAACAATCAACATAATTGAACTTTTAACTTGTGCATACATGCCCTTGTCAATATATTTTATGTAAAATATATATTTCTGACTAAAATATCCTCTCTCTCTCTATCTCTCTCTATGTGGGTGTATGTTGATATCTTTCTCTTTATTAATTTTAACATACATATGTTGCACGAGTGTACAGTGCAATGTGTCAATCAATAAAAAATATATAAAAAGAAAATGTATTTAAAAGTAGTACTTGGCGTTATAAATGAAAATATTAGTATAATAATTAAAATAAAATTTGTTACGTTGACACAATAAGTATATTCTATATCATTTGAACATGATGATAAACTTAATTAAATTAATTGTATGGTTTTAACTGGAGTATAATTTTTTTTCTAATTATATTGTAAGGAATCAATAAATAAATTATTTTGTTCATATTCTAAAATAAATGTTTTACGTAAAAAATGAAAATTAAGCTACTTTTCATAAATTACTTAACTTTTTCAAATATTAGAAAAGCGATTACTAAAGATTAGAACGGGCCCTGTTCTTTGTTCCTTCTTTTTTCAGTTCAGTTTTTATTCTTAATTTATTATCTTTGATATAAATATGTTTATTAAACAATATAAAGGTTTGAAAGTGGTGAATGTTAATCACATTAATGAAACTCAATAATAGAAGGAACCTTCGCCCCACCGAAGTACTTTGTCACGATCCCAATTTTTCACCGGAGGATATCGTGATGGCACCTAGTCTCTAAGACTAGGTAAGCCTAACATTCATGAATACTTAACGGAATTTAACAGTTAAGATAATAAATAATTCGATAAACTCATAATAAATCCGAAAAAGAACATCTGTAAAGAAAACTCTCAAAATCAGTGGAACTGAGTCATAAGTTCTATAGGAACATACTGTAAAATCACTAGTACAACACTATCTAGATAAAGAGTAAAAAGTAGCAAAATAAGGAAAGAAGGTGACTCTGAGGCCTGCGACCGCTGGGCAGGCATAACTTGAACTCTTCGAACTGTATGAACAACTCACTAATGCCTAGCCTGAGTCGAGGTACCTGGATCTGCATAATAACTGTAGTATGACTACACCATAATGGTACCTAGTAAGTATCAAGCCTAACCTCAGTAGAGTAGTGATGAGGTCGGGTCGAGACACCTACTAGGATAAGAAAACTGAACAAGTATAGTATAGTCAAATGATGAAAACGAGGAAATAGTGACAATAAAGCAATACAACAAGGTAAGCTACAACTGAGGTAAATAAGAGATAACAACAAGAATCACAATCGAGGTACCCCCTCGTAATCACATTT
Source organism: Nicotiana obtusifolia (assembly GCA_002018475.1). Classification (NCBI taxonomy): domain Eukaryota; kingdom Viridiplantae; phylum Streptophyta; class Magnoliopsida; order Solanales; family Solanaceae; genus Nicotiana; species Nicotiana obtusifolia. The sequence goes on from MCJB01046888.1 coordinate 42,819, forward strand.
CTCAATATTAATCACAATCTTTCATTATATCACTGCGGGAGCCTTACATTTAATTTTAAATCATTTTTTTCGAAATAGCTACCCGCATTTTAGCCCACCTTATCACACCGCGTGGCTTCAAGTGGTTCCCCTACTAGCAACACACGTATCAAGCGCACCTTATCTCACCACATGCGTATAAATCCATAGATTTATACCATTGCATGCATATCAATATCACAACATAATCTCAACTGGCACCACAAGTGCCCATATGCCACAACTTGTCAAAAGAATCAACAATACCAATGTTTCCACAATAAATAGCTCATGGATCAACCACAATACGTACAAGAATCTCAACAATAACGAAATAGAAATGAATAGCTCAACAAGAAAGATATCTCAACAATTCGGCTCAATGTGATAACGACTTTTAAAACTTCAACACCAATAACTGTAAAAGAAGATATTCCATGAAATAGCAACTTCAAGTAAGGTAATTCAACAATTAAAGAATTAACAAGACAATAACTTCAACTAAAGAATATAAGAGCAAAATAACAAGTAAGAGGTGAAACAAATGTTAATAATATCAATAAAGGATGTAAGGGTAGATTAACACATGTAAGGGTAGATTAACAGTGAAATATATAACATGATATGACAATTCAATTAAAGGCATTGAAAGAGTTTAAATATCCAAAATCGGTCAATTATCACATATAGCCCGTCCACCCACACGTCAACTTGCGCACAGATTTTCACATAACACAAATCGCACAATCAACTCAAATCCTAAGGGATAGTTTTTCCAACACGAAGTTAGGCAAGATACTTACCTCAAATAAGCTAAATAAACCCACTAGTAACCCTTTCCCGCTAATATCCAACTCGGAACGGCTCTAATCTAGCCAAAAAAATAAAAACCATAGAAACTATTCCGGATATTAAAGTTGCAATCTTTAAAGAAAATCAAAAAGTCAACCCGGGGCCGCACCTTGGAACCAACCAAACATACATAATCCGAACATCCATTCAATAACGAGTCCAACCATACAAAAATTATCCAATTCCAACCTCATATCAACCTTCAAGTCCTAAATTTATAGTTTAGGAAGTTTTCACAAATTCCCAATTTTTTCAACTCAAAACACTAAGTAAATGATAAAACAATGATAGTTTCATGAATAATAAGAAAATTCGAGTAAAAAATACATACCCCGATCCAACCCTTGAAAATCCCCTCCAAAATCGTCCAAAATCGTCCAAAACCGAGCTCTCTATCTCAAAGTGTGAAAAATTAAATAAAGCCTCGACTCCAACCCTTTTTTTCCCAGTTATTCTGCTTATGCGGATGCCTGGTCTCTTCTACGACTCCGCACCTGCGGAAAAAATAATTACAGGTGTGGCCTCAACTAAACTCAGGATTTTCGCTCCTGCGGAAAAAATGCGCACATGCGCTTCAACTTCTGCAGCTCAGAGGCTGCTTCTGCGGTGCCGCACCTGCGGCCATACAATCGCAGGTGCAATTGCACCAAAACTCAACAGGCGTTGCAAATCTTCCAAGGCCAAAATGAATTTGGATTCAATCCGAATCACACCCGGGGTCCTCGGGACCCCATCCAAACACACTATCAAGTCCCAAAACACGTAACAAACATACTCAAGGCCTAAAATATCATTAAACAACATCAAATTTACGAATCGCACCACATTTCAAGCCTATTGAGTCAATGAACACTTAACTTCTAAAACCAATGCCGAATCATACCAACCCAACTTCGAATGAGCTCAAATTTTGCACACAAATCATAAATGACTCGAGGACCTATTCCAACTTCCGACACCAAAATTCGGACCTGATATCAATAAAGTCAACTCTCGATCAAACTTGTCAACCTTCTAAACCTTCAACTTTCCATTTTTTGCCAATTCAAGCAAAAATGACCTACGGACCTCAAAATCAATAGTCGGACATACTCTTAAGTCCAAAATTACCATACGGAGCTATCGGAATTATCAAAACTCCATTTCGGAGTCGTCTACACAAAAGTCAAACTCCAGCAAGTCACATAACCCTGTTCACTCTAAAACTCACTCCAAACTTAACCAACTACCCAAACAAGTCACATAACCACATTTTAACATAGAGGAGGCAATAAATAGTGGAACGCGGTTAAAATACTCAAAACGACCGGTCCGGGTCATTAAATCATGTGTCGTAGTTCACGCTGCACAGACCTCCAGAAATGCGATGTAAACTGCATGCCCCGATCAAAAATAATGGACACTGACACACCGTGAAGATGAACAATCTCCCGGATATAGATCTCAGCCAGCTGCTTTGAAGAATAAGTAGTCACAACCGGAATGAAATGTGCGGACTAATTCAACCGGTCACAGTCACCCAAACTGCATCAAATTTCTTCGAAGTCCATGGGAGACCAACAACGAAGTCCATTATAACACCCTCCCATTTCAACTTGGGAATCTCAAGTATCTGAAGCAATGCCTGACCTCTGATACTCATACTTCACTTGCTGGCGATTTAGGCACCGAGCCACATACTCCACTATATTTTTCTTCATTCTCCTCCACCAGTAGTGCTGCCTCAGATCCTTATACATCTTAACGGCACCCGGATGAATGGAGTAATGCGAACTATGGGCCTCCTCAAGGATCAGCCCATCAACATTAGGCGCACATAGCCGGCCCTACATCCGCAACACCCTGTCATCTCCCATAGAAAAATCATTGGCATCGCCGTGCTATGTTGTGTCCTTAATAACAAGCAACTGGGGTCGTCATGCTGATGCTCTCTGATGCGATTATATAAAGAAATCGAGAAACCACACAAGCAAGAACCTAGCTAGCCTCCAAAATATCCAATCTAACAAACTCATTGGCCAAGGCCTAAACTTCTAAGGCTAGTGGCCTCTTTGCTGCCGGTAGATATACCAAACTGCCCATACTCTCCGCCTTTTGACTCAAGGCATCGCGCACCATATTGGCCTTCCCGAGATGATATAGAATAGTGATATCATAGTCTTTAAGAAACTCTAAACTTCATTGCTTCCTCAAATTAAGATCTTTCTACTTGAACATATGCTGGAGACTCTGATGGTCGATATAGACCCCACATGGAATACCGTACAAGTAGTACCTCCAAATCTTCAAGACATGAACAATAGCTGCCAATTCCAAGTTGTGGACAGGATAATTCTTCTCATGCACCTTCAGTTTCCAAGACACGTAGGCAATCACCCTACCATCTTGCATCAACACTGCGCCAAGCCCAACACGCGACACATCACACTATATAGTGTAAGACCCCAAACCCGTAGGCAACACCAACACTGCAACTGTAGTCAAAGCGGTCTTGAGCTTTTGAAGGCTCGCTTCACACTCCTCGGACCATCTGAAAGGAGCACTCTTCTAGGTCAATATGGTCATAGGTGAAGCAATGGATGAGAAGCCTTTAATGAAACAGCAATAATATTCGTCCAAACCAAGAAAACTCCAAATCTCAGTAGTTAAAGACGGTCTGGGCCAACTCTGAACTGCTTCAATCTTCTTGGATCTACCTTGATCCCCTCACTCAACACCACATGACCCAAAAAACGCCACTGAATCAATCTAGAATTCACACTTTGAGAATTTCGCATTCAACTTCTTCTCTCTCAAAGTCTGGAGCACAATCCACAGATACTGCTTAATCCTCCAAACTGTGGGAATACACCACAATGTTGTCAATATATACAATGATGAATGAATCAAGATATGGCTCGAATATATTGTTCATCAGGTGCATAAATGCTTATGGGATATTGCTCAGCCCAAATGACATCACAAAGAACTCGTAGTGACCATACCGAGTCCAGGAAGTAGTCTTCGGAATATTCGAATCACGAATCTTCAGCTGATGATACGCTGACCTTAGATCAATCTTTGAGAATATTGTAGCACCCTGTAGCTGGTCAAATAAGTCATCAATGTGTGGTAATGGATACCTCTTCTTCAATGTAACCTTGCTCAACTGCCGATAATCAATACCCATCCGCATAGAGTCATCCTTCTTCTTTACAAGCAGAACCAGAGCGCCACAAGGTGACGCACTAGGCTGAATAAAGCCCTTATCAAGTAACTCTTGCAGTTGTTCCTTTAACTCCTTCAGCTTCGCTGGTGCCATACGATCTGGTGGAATAGAAATGGGCTTGGTGTCCGACAACAAGTCAATACCAAAACCTTTTCTTTATCGGCGGCACGCCCGGAAGATCTGCTTGAAATACATCTAAGAAGTCTCTCACTACCGGAACTGACTTAACGGTAGAAGTATCTGCACTAACATCCCTCAAAAAGGCTAGATATGCCTCACATCCTTTCTTAACCATCCGATGTGCCTTAAGAAATGACACAACCGTTCTAGGAATATAATCCAATGTACCCCTCTACTCTAACTACGGCAAACCTGGCAGAACCGGTCTATGCCTAAGATAACATCAAAGTCTACCATACTAAGTACAAAAAAATAAACTCAAGTCTCAAAACCACCAATAACAGCTAAACGCGACCGATACGCACGGTCCAAAATAATAGAATCTCCTATGGGCGTGGACACATATACAGAAGAACTCAAAGAATCATGAGATATATCCAAATACGGAGCAAAGTAAGAAAACACATATGAGTAAGTGGAGCGTGGATCAAATAAGACTGATGCATCTCTATGACAAACCGGAACAATACTTGTGGTGATAGTGTCTGATGCGACCGCCTCCATCCTACGCAGGAAAAGCATAGAATCTGGCCTGGCCTCCCCCTCTAGAGCGACCCCTACCCGCCTAACCTCCACCCCTAGTTGGCTGTGTAGGTGGAGGCGGCAATTGGAGCAGAAACCACGGCCTGTGAACCATGTGGAATACGTGGAGCCTGTGTAGTCTGTGGAGGTGCTCCCATCCTGAGTCTGGGGTAGTCTCTCACAATATGTCGGGTATCACCACACTTAAAGCAAGCTCTCAGTGGGCGCGGCTGCTGAAACTGGCCTTGGGTTGGTCGGCTAGACTGACCGCTCAAGGCACCTCGTGCAGGAGGTGCACTAGATAGTGGCTGAGCATAATGGGCAACTCGAGACCTCGGAGTAGCCGTACCACCACTAGAAGCTAGAAGTGCTGAATGAACTTGACGGCTCACATAGCCTCTACCATAACGAGCTACAACTAGGGCACGAGCACCACTATATCCTCCCGAATCTCGAGGTCTCTTGGCCTCCCTATCTTCCCTCTTACGGGCCCGCATACCCTCCATCCTCCACGCAATCTCTACCACCTGATGAATCGGCAGAAACGCTCTCTGACTGTAGAAACCTAGGTGCATGTCTGGACAAATCACTGAATCTGATGGCATGCTCTGACACTGTCATAGTACCCTAGTGAAGCTGCTCAAACTCCGCGCGCAATACATCCCGAAGGCTCTGGGGGACAAACTCTCTTAAGAACATCTCTAAAAAGTGCGTCCATGTGAGTGAAGCTACATCGGCTGGGCTATCTCCTCATAAGCCTGCCAGCACTGATACGCTACTCTTGACAGTTGGAATATAGTAAAAGTAACCCCGCTCATCTCCACAGTACCCATGGTGCAGAGAACATGATGGAACTTCTCTAGAAAACCCTGGGCATCCTCTGTAGATAGGCTGTTGTAAGTAGGAGTATGATACTTGTAAAGCCCCATAAAATTTCGCCAAAGAATTTGAGATTTTGTGATGTCGAGGTAGACTTATGTGTTTGAGGATTGTAAAAATTCTTCGCGGCGTTAGGTCGAAGAATGTACTGAAGCAGTGACGAGGGCAGGTCAAGACACCTACTAGGATAAGAAAATTGAACAACTATAGTAAAATCAAATGATGAAAATGTGGAAATAGTGATTAATAAAGCAATACAACAAGGTAAGCTACAATTAAATTTAAAGGAATAAAGGCAGCAAGGAAGGAACACAGAACAAGAACATCAAGGAAACAATGTGAACAAATACAAATGAGGTAAATGAGAGACAACAACAAGAATCACCACCCGAGGTACCGCCTCGTAATCATATTTCTCAATCCCAATCACAATTTTTTCTTATATCACCGTGGGAGCATTACATTTAGTTTTAAAATTATTTTTTCCCAAAATAGCTACCCGCAATTTAGCCTACCATATCACACCGCGTGGCATCAAGTAGTTCCTCTACTAGCAACACGCGTATCAAGCCCACCTTATCTCACCGCATGCGTATCAACCCCTAGCCTTATACCACCACATGCGTAACAATATCACAACATAATCACACCTCACACCACAAATGCCCATATGCCACAACTTGTCAAAACAATAAACAATACCAAAGTTTCCACAACAAATAGCCTATGGCTCAACCACAATGTGTACAAGAATCTGAACAATAACGAAATAAAAGTGAATAGCTCAACAAGAAAAATAGCTCAACAAGAAAGATATCTCAACAATTAACAACTTAGCCTCAATGTGATAACGGCTTTTACAACTTCAACACCAATAACTCAACAAGAAGATATTCCATGAAATAACAAGACAACAAGGAAGGCAATAACTTCAACTATAACATATAAGAGCATAATAACAAGTATGTCATGGAAGAAATGTTAACAATGTCGATAAAGCATGTAAGGGTAGATTAACAATGAAAGATATAACATAATATGTCAATTCAATTAAAGGCATAGAAAGAATTTAAATACCTACACCGGTCAATTACCACATATAGCTCGTGTAGCCATCCGTCACCTTGCATACACGGCTTTCACATAGCATAAATAGCACAATCAACTCAAATCCTAAGGGGTAGTTTCCCCCACACAATGCTCGGCAAGATACTTACCTCAAATAAGCTAAAACCCGCTGTAAGCTTTTCCCGCGAATATCCAACTCTGGACGACTCGAATCTAGCCAAAATAACTTAATACCTAAAATACAAACCATAGGAAACTATAGCGACTGTCAAGACTGTTTAGAAGATCCAAATGGAGAATATGACGAACACCACCAGCGTCATAGGGAAAGGTTCGGCCTCAACAAAACCAAACCAAAATCCAAGAAAAAGGGGAAAAGCACTGAAAAATAATTTCGAGCCAGATATGAAAATAAAGACCCTTCAATTGGTTCATTAAGCCGTCCAGGTAAATATGAATTTCTTGTCAGTTTCAAACCCCAGGAATGGCCAAAATTACCAGAAAAATTCACTCCATGTTGGGAAGATAGCGAAACCACACCCAAACCCAATTCACCACCAGTCCATACCTCACAACCCAAAAAGCCACCTGAACCTAAAACTTCACCAATTCCGAAAATCAAAAATCCCCCACAACCACAGATATTCATGCTAAGCCCTTCAAGCTCCTGTCATACCCACGACTTTCCTTCACTACAACCTTTTGAAAAGGAGGGTATAAGCCATGCTCCAAAAATTCCCAAGAAAAATGTAGTGCTGCCTACTGGAGAAAAAAATCCCAACAAGTGACATCGAGGCAACAATAAACTGACAATCCGAAAACTCCATCTGCCAAAATAAGGTACTGATCAACATTGGCAACACCATAAAGAACGTGGCCCATACATAAAATAAAATGATGAGCAAGGTGGAAACAATTGAGAAAAAGATGGAGCAAACATCGTCTCGCCATGAAGGACTAATCAAAACGTTGGAACTAAGGCTGGCAAATTTACAATATGAGATTTGTCCGCCAGGAACTTCACTTTTCCAATTTTTCCAACAACAACAAAAAGAGACAGTTTCCCTCAAAGAACAGATTCAACTCTTAAGAAATAACCACTTTATGCCACAAACAACCCTGGTTGTCCCTTCAAAATCTACTTTCTTCCCTATGTCTCCACAACCATATTCCCCACCTAAATTAGACAACACCGTTTCTACTTTTCCATCTGCCTCAAAAAATCCATTCTCTTTCACCCAATGCATAAAAGAAGAACAGGAGTTTGATATTGCAAAATTGGTTTGGGAAAGAAAAGATGCAATAGCAGCACAGAAACAAACGAAGAAACGGCGAGACCAAGGACAAAGCTCAAAAGGGTCCAACCCCGAAAATCTGACGATTTCTGACCAGAAGACTCTAGACCTCTATGTCTCCCAGCCAAGATGCATATCAGAAGAAGATACTCCATGGTCAGAATCTCTGAATTCATCAGAAGATGAATCAATGGAAGATAGCTCTCAATCAAGCAATGAATCCACAACAAACTATTCCGAAGATGACAATCCTCCAATATTTGTAAACCATCCAAGAGAGCCAGAATTATCTGAAGTAGATGACGAACAAGAAGGCATGACAGATGAGCCAATCCCAGAAAGGAGATACGAGCCCATGGCGTCCAAGCTAGTTGGAACCGGCTTTCATACTTTCACCTTGGACGACGTCAAGGTTTCAAAATGGCGTCAAAGGATCCAAGACTTCTATACTTGGATGGTGACCAAAAATTTAGCAGAACAAGAAAAGTATGTCATCTTGTCAGAACTCACTTCACGATTCTCAGGAATCCTCAGAGATTGGTGGAACTCACTTGGATTTCAAGACAAAAATATTTTTCTCACTTCCCAAGATTTTGCCTTCAACATCCGGGTCCTACATGAAGTTTTCTGCGGAGATACTAGCCAAAGACAGGAGAAAATGCGAAGACAACTCTTCGAGATGAAGTGTGTGTCATTCGACAGAAATGATATTGACAGACATTTTCAAAAAATGGCCAATATATACGTTGAAATCGGCGGAGACATCAATCTGAAGCAAGCCTTTGTCTCTTCCCTTCCAAAGTTATTGGCAAGCCAAACCATGACCATCATTGAAGAAAAGTTCCAGTCCATAACCATCCCACAAATTGGTTACATCAGGCAGGCTATTTTCGTCGCATTGGATGACATTTGCACGAAGCGCTCAGCCTTAAAGCAAATTATCCAGCACAATCCAGCGCTTGACAAAGCATGCCGCAAAACTGATCTAATCACCGGATCAGGATGTTCCTGCAGCACGTTCAGACAACGGAAAGAATTCAGGAGGTTCAAATGGCCAAGAATTCTAGATGGAAGATCAAGATCCAAGAGGCGCACAAAATATTTCAGACGCAGAAGGCCAGGAAATTTTCACAGGAAGGACAGATGCTTTATTTGCCATAAGATTGGACATTTCGCAAGAAATTGTCCCCAATCAAGAAGATCTGTCAAACTCCTTGAAGAGATTGAAGATTACATTGGCATACATCTTGTAAAAGAGGAGGACCTTGAATCCATATTCTCTGTGGATGAAGAACCCAATGAAGAAACTATATTCTCTCTCGACATCTATGAAGATCAAGGCAATGATCAGTACCAAATTTCAGAACCAGTGATCAAGGCCCGAGAGGAGATCAATGCTCTCACAGTCATTCCAGAAGTAGAACTCAAAGTCTATTCATCCAAATGGGATAAACCAGCTCGAGTTATCGCTTTCATCGACACTAGAGCTGCATCCTCACTCATAAATCCTGCTGTTCTCCTTGAAGATCAATGGGTGCCGCATTTTAAAGATTTCAACACTGCATCAAATGCAATCTTAACCACAACTATCATTACAAAGCACCCGGTCACAATTGAGTTCTTTCCAGCATTGAAGTACAAAACCAAGCTGCTAGGATCTGATGTGCCTGGAAAAGATCTTATTATTGGATTCGACATTTACAGGCAACTTAGGGATCAACTCCAGATCAAGGCTAATAGGATAGCTTTTAAAAAGCAGTTCAGACCTTATTCTGAGATTCCAAGGCTATTCCAAATCACCGATGACAAACAAATCAAAGAGATTGAGCAGAATCTCATTGAACATTCATGTGCTGAATCCCACAAGGATTTCATGAAGAAAGGAAAAAGCCCATTATGGAAAAACCAAGAGTTTTTTATCAAGCTCCCTTTCAAGAAAAATGAAAACATCAATCCGACAAAAGCCAGTCATTCAGGCATGAATCCAGATCATCTTCAGCTTGCAAAGAAAGAATGCAAAGAACTTTTGGAATTTGATCTAATAGAGCCATCGGATTCACAATGGGCATGCGAAGCATTTTATGTTAACAAAAGAGCTGAGCAGACAAGAGGAAAACTCAGGTTAGTTATTAATTACCAGCCACTAAACCATTTCCTCCAAGATGATAAATTTCCCATACCAAATAAACTCACTTTTTTCTCCCACTTAGCCAAGGCCAAATATTTTTCCAAGTTTGATTTAAAATCTGAATTTTGGCAATTAGGAATCCACCCTGAAGAACAACCCAAAACGGGATTTTGCATCCCCGATCATCACTTCCAGTGGAAAGTCATGCCCTTCTGGTTGAAAACTGCACCCTCTTTGTTCCAAAAAGCCATGATAAAAATCTTTCAACCCATCCTCCATACCTCCTTAGTTTACATTGATGACATCCTGTTATTTAGTGATACATTGGAAGAACATGTCAACTTGCTTCGTCAATTTGAGACATTAGTAGCACAATACGGAATCATGCTCTCAGCAAAAAAATATGGTTCTTGCTCAAAAGGAGATTGATTTTCTTGGAATGCATTTTGCCCAAGGTGAATACAGTCCAGGATCGCATATATGTCAGAAATTACTTAAATTTCCAGATACCAACCTCACAACAAAGCAGATCCAACAGTTCTTGGGTGTAATAAATTATGTAAGAGATTTCATCCCAAATATCTCTACATACATTTCACCGCTCACAGGGATGCTCAAGAAAAATGCACCATCATGGGGAGTGAAATAGGATGAAGCAGTCAGAAAAATAAAGGAGATATGTAAAAATATTAAGTCTCTCTACATCCCTTCAGATGAAAAAAATATACTGCCTGCCATGAATATTGGAGTGTTGTTCTGTTTGAAGAAATAGATAGCCAGTGGAAAATATGCGGATACGCAAGTGGAAAGTTTAAAGATACCGAGCAACATTATCACTCCACCTACAAACAAATTCTTGCAGTAAAGAATGGAATTAAGAAATTCAATTTCTTCCTTATCCATACAGAATTTCTAGTAGAAATAGATATGAAGGCTTTCCCAAAAATGATCCGGATAAATTCAAAAATTATCCCTAATCCTCAGATTCTCAGATGGGCGCAATGGGCTCTCCATACAAGTTTCAAGTCAAGCACCTGAAAGGAAAGGATAATATTCTCGCAGATTTTCTATCACGACCGGAAGAATTCTCAAAAAGATTTTCTCCAGCAAAACTGAAGCCAAACAGCCACATCTTTATGTTTTCAAACACACCGGGAACTAGTTCATTAAAGCCAACAGATCATCCACCGGTGTTGTTCAACCTCATGGATCCCTTTGATCCGTCAATTATTATGGAAAGAAGAACTTATTATGAGCTCCAAGTTTTCCGGCAATATGGAGGATCCATTCTCAAGCCTTATGGTGTCAATCCAGAATATCCGTTCTGCCATATATTCATAGTTCAAGCCAAAGATTTTCCACAAGAATTATTATGGTTTTTTTGGTACCTATGCCATCAGTATTGTATTTTCATGGAATTCAAATGCAACGTCTTCAAGGAATTTGATACCATTGCACCACCCCTTAGAGTATTTTTACTATGGTTCAAGCCTAGAAGATATTGGACGAAATATTTTAGTGATTCCTACGCAGCAAAAATATTCATGTTTCATAGGCCAGTGAAGATCATTAATGGAAAAGTCCAGGCGCAAGCAGAGGCATCATTCTGGTGGAAATTTTCCGTGTCTATTTTATCAATGGAGGAAGAGTACAACGAGGCACAAAGAATCATTTTTCAGCAAAATAGGTGCATCCCAAAAGAGATATGGCCAAAAGAATGGGCAAGCTGGAATTATACCAACAACCATCCTCACTGGGAAAGAGTCCGGGAAGCAGCAAAGGAGTATCAAACACATATGAAATCATCCGAGAAAAGATCACTAAAGACATTTCCAGATTAAAGTTGCGGATTACATCTCTCAGTCCAAAGGGAAAAGAAAATAGCAGTGAAGAACCATCAAGTTCCAGGCGTTACTTCACAAGTCTTCGAAAAGATGCCTGGAAGACAATTCTATGATCAATAAAGGATAATTGTCTTAATCCTTGCTAATCCCACCTTAATCCTCCATTACCAACCCAAAAATCCTCAAAAATATCCTACCTATGCCAAGATAAATTTCCACATCTTTCTATACTATCCGGGCCCCACTTTACGTTGTTTTCCTACCATAATCCTCCAAAAACTCTCAAAAAATATCCTACCCATGCCAAGACAAATCTCCACATCTTTCCATGCTATCCGGGCCCCACTTCACCTTGTTTTCACATGCTTCCACATGCCTCCACATGCTTCTTCACATGCAGCACAGTACATTCACATGGCGTCACATGCTCCCTCATGCTTTCACATGCTACACCATGTATATTTCACCCCGTTCACATGTTTTCAGTTGTTTTTAGTGGTTTTGCCTAAAGT
>MCJB01046899.1:4793-28317 GCA_002018475.1 Nicotiana obtusifolia
ACCCCCCCCCCCCCCAAAATCAGAAATGATAGAAACTGGAGCGGCATGTAACCTGACTATTTCTTTGATATACAACTGAACATACTGTTTCGCTGTGTCGGTAGCCTTAACCGGCAAGAAGTGTGCTGATTTCGTAAGTCGATCCACAATCACCCAAATCGAGTCAAACTTACTAGGAGTGCGAGGTAGTCCTACCACAAAGTCCATATTAATCATTTTCCACTTTCACATTGGAATTTTTATGTTCTGTGCCAACCCACCTGGCCTTTGGTGTTCGGCTTTCACTTGCTGACAATTTGGACATCTCACCACAAAGTCCGCTATATTGCTCTTCATATCATTTCCTCTAAAAGCTCCTGGCCCAAACAGTCTACACCCCTTCTTTTACCAAAAATTTTGGCCTGAGGTTTCCCACTTTGTAATTGATTTATGCAGCCATATTTTTCTTACAAATACCATACCTGATGAAATCAACAAAACGTATCTTTGCCTTATACCTTCAATGACAAGCAACCAAGCTCACCCAATTCCGACCTATCAATCTTTTAATACGATTTATAAAGTCAGTACAAAAATAATTGTGAATCGTATTAAATCTTTTCTTCCAAACATAATCAACCTAACACAATTTATCTTCCTTAAAGGACGTCGAGCAACAGACAATGCCATCGTGGTACATGAAATTCTTCACCATTTTAGACAAAGGAAAGACAATATCCCACACATGATACTCAAGCTAGACCTCGAAAAAGCCTTTGATAGACTCGAATGGTCGTTTATAAAACGCACTCTTATTTTCTTTAACTTCCCCCACTCACTCATTCAGTTAATTATGTCCTGCGTGAGCACATCCTCCATCTCCATATTATTCAATGGCGAATCCACAAATTACTTTACACCAACTCGTGGTGTTCGACAAGGGGATCCCCTGTCACCATATTTGTTCATTCTCTGCATGGAAATGCTATCACGCAATATCGAGACAGCAGTTGACTACAACAAATGGCAGCCTATTTCCTATCCCGAACGGGACGACATATCTCTCACTTATTCATTGTTGACGACATCAGCTTAAAGTCCAAAATAACTGCTTCTTCTTGGCATGCAATGATCGATACACTTAATGCATTCACCAACCTCAGTGGGCAGAAAATAAACTTTGAAATATCAAAAAATTTCTTCTCAAAAGACTACTCCACCTCCAACAAGAATTATGTTCTTAGCTCTTTCAACATGAAAAAAGGCAACTCTATAGCCCGTTACATGGGCTTCGCAATGTTCACCAGCAGGCAACGTACACATAACTTCCAATTCCTTCTAGATAATTTCAAAACGCGACTAGCAGGATGGAAGTCCCACTGTCTTAGCATGGCAGGAAGGGCAACTCTTATTCACTCAACTTTGATCACACTCCCAAACCATACCATGCAATACATAAAATATCCTTACTCACCTCTATATGTACCAATTTATTTTTATGGAGGTCTACGTCTCAACGAAAAACACTTCACCTCATCCAGTGAAACTCAGTCACCTTACCAAAATCCCAAGGTGGCCTTGGCATACAAAACCTAGCCCTTAAAAATCGTGCACTGCTCGCCAACCTGGCTTGGCCTTTTAAACTCACCTCATTCACTTTGGGCCTCCATCCTACTATCAAAATACTCCAACACCAGAAATAATTCTTTTATATGGAAAAACATTCAGTTGGGTTGGTTATACTGCACACTAAGAACCCAATAGACAATAGCTACATGTGACCACATTTAACTTTTGGCATGATTCATAGTTATTTCTTAACTCCCCCTATGCTCTTTAATCCATGGACCACTTCCCATGCTTGAATCCCAGAAAACTATTAGTTCCTACATTACAAACCAATAGTGAGACCTTGATAACATTCCTTTCCCATTACCAGAATCCTTACTAAATCAGATTCAAACCATCTAACTTTCCCCCAACTTACTACGACACTCTTATTTGGAGCCTCACTAGCACGGGGCAATTCACAGTAAAGTCCAGCTACCAATTCGTGATCTCTCCTTCAAGCACCAACACTTACTCCTGGATATGGCGGTTGCACTTACCTCCAAAACTAAGACACTTCTTATGGCTATGCAACCATGAATGCCTTCCCATAGCCGCTTACCTCAACCATATTAGTATCCTCCCTACCCCTACTTTCCCACAATGCAAAAACTCCCCAGAAAATATCTCCCACCTCTTCTTCCATTTTGACCATATACGTACTTTTGGCACGCAATAGGACTCCTACCCCTCATTGATCATACGCACATTATCCATTCCCTTGCCATATCTTGTCTTAAGAGCTCATACACCACATGCATCCTACACTACCCATAACATTCCCCTCTCCATACTTATTCCATTTTGTTTATGGGATACTTGGTTGACGCGCAACATAAATTTCTTTGATTAACGTAACGACCAAATTGGTCCTAAAAAAACCATCAATAAAGCTGCAGAGTTCCATTTCTTAACTACTATCAAGACTACACACTTGACAAAAATCCCTCTGTACATTAAATGGAACCCCCTACCACAGGCCCATTACAAACTTAACACAGATGGGGCCTCATCAACTACCCTGTCTAGTGGCATAGGAGGTGTTATACGCACTCACTCAGGTAAGTGGAAAGTATGTTTCTCAGGGAAAGTTGTAAGGCCCCGTAAAATTTTGTAAAGGAATTTAAGGTTTCGTGGTGCTGAGGTAGGCTTACGTGTTTTAGGATTGAAGAAATTCTTCGTGGCGAGAAAGGTTGCCGCGGCTCAAACTTTTTGGGTTGATCAATGCATTGGGGACTTGAAGAAAATCTTTGGAAGTGTAGGGCATTTCTGGGATTCATTCTGCAACCGCAAAATCACTCTGCAGGCCGCATAACTGCCGCAGAGTGAAGCAGAAACTTGAGCTAAATATTAGGACCATTGTGCGGTCCATTATGCAGCCGCATAACCGTTTTGCGGGCCGTAGATCCCATCGCAGAACCAGTATGAGAAATTTTTAAAGAAGATTCTACGGTCCATTATGCAACCGCTGAACAGGTCTACGGACCGCAGACCGATCTCAGAGTGGGGAAATGTTGCCCAGTTTCTGAGGGCCATTATGCGGCTCATTCCGCAGACCGAAGAAGCATTATGCGGTCGCATATGCGGCGGCAGATCTGTGTCGGGGCTTCATTTTTCTGATTTTTATAACTCGATCCTACTTTTCTGAAAAGGCTTTGGGGGTCATTTTTAAGGGTTTCATCTGATATTTTTAGAGAGAGGTGAGGGTATCTTAGAGAGAGAAAAAGAAGACCTAACCATTTTGTTCATCAATTCTTTCTCAAAGCTTGAAGATTTCACAAGGATCTTGCTAGGGCTTCAAAAAGGTAGAATTTGTTTCCCCAATTCTTAAATTTCGAGTTTGGGGTAAAAGATGGGTGATTGGGAGTATATTCTTGGGTGTGAGAGTATTATGTATACGTGCATGTATCAATAAGATTTGTGGGAAGATTGTTGAGCTCAAATAAGTAAAGATTGGGTTGTGGAATGAAGAAAATCTTGTAGAAGAACTTTGTAGCCAAATTTGCACATCTAGTGTTTGATAAAATGTTCAAATGAGCTGAAACCGTGAATATCTTCCTAATATGTGTTCAATTTTGTTATGTCTCAAAATAGATTGGATTGTAGGATTTTCGGAACGTTGTAGTAATTTAAGAAAAGCCCAAATCGAGGTATGTCGGCTAAACTCCTCTCTTAGAATCGAATTTCATAAGTTCCGGTAAGTTTCAAGTATCGTTTGCTCAAGTTCCTAATTTCTATGTTCCGGGTTATCCCTTATAAAATTGGCTATTCCGAATAAGCTTGTATTGAAAGATATATGCTCAATATGTATCCCAAATACTTTTATCATGTTATGTTATCATTTGAGAATGTGTTCAAAGTATGGGCTGTGCATTAAAAATGTTTCGACTTCAAGTCAAGTTCAAACGAAGGCTATTATGCCAAATTTTGTGAAAAATCTCTATGTGCCTAAGTTTCTTAATTGCTCACATGTGTACTAAAAACCTTGATTTGAAACACCTTTTTATTGATGATGATGATGGTGTTTGAAAGTGAAAAAGGTGAGTATGAAATACTAAATATGGCCGACATGCCAAGAATGATCTTATAATTGTGGCCACTAGTGCCAATGAAATGAAAAGATGTGAAAGAAGCATGAAATGAGATGATTGGTAGAAAAGGATAATGCCGATCCACATATCATTATGGTGAGACGGCCTAGCCGATCGGGTCATGATCGGACGCCATGCCGCACACATGGTGGTGATTGTGCTGGAAATTGTAATTGAAAATGTGATTGTGGTTGATGTCTCGGATGAGACGGCCTAGCCAATCGGGTCGTGATCAGACTCCGTGCTAAAAATACAGTGCTATTGGTATTGTGCACGGTGGCATATTGGTACTAAAGATCTCCCAACTTAAGATATGGAAATTTATTTGAACACTGTCTTGATCCTCATTTGAGGTTTGATGTTATTTGTGGTTTCCACTGATATTATGATTGTTCTTGCTTGTATTATTTATCATTCTATTGAGAGGGTGTTTTGTCATTCATACTAGTACTATTCCATATGTACTAACGTCCCTTTTGCCGGAGGCGCTGCATCTTCAATTGATGCAGATGGTTCCACAACAGGAGACATTGATCAGTGATAGCGGTACACCCTCTTCCCAGCTGACTTGGTGAACCCCACTTCATTTCGGGGTCATGTATCTTTTATTTCTTGTGTATTGTGTTTGAGGTATAGCCGAGGCCTTGTTGCTGGCATTATCATAGTACTCTTCTATATCTATTAGAGGCTCTGTAGACATAGTCTGGGTTGTATATTAGTGCTGGGGAAGTCAAACAAGTTATGTTGTATTTGAACTACTTGTTCCACTTCAGACCATGAAAATGTGTGTAATTTGAGACTTTAAAATGAAGTAACTAATGGTAATGAATTGGTATTGTATACATGATCTTTTTGTTGTCTAATTAACGAAAATATGTATTTTCTTTATTCACAAGTGAGTTTGGGTAGAAAGTATCTATCAAGCTTGCTTGACCGGGTTCACTCGGTTAAGCGCCGGTCGCGCTCCTCGAGTTTGGGGCGTGACAAACTTGGTATCAGAGCCTAAGATTTTAAAGTGTCCTAGGATGTCTCGGAGCCGTATCTAGAAGAGTCCTTCTTATCGGTGTGTTGTCGACCATATCTATAATTAGGTGGCTACTTGGGCATTTAAGAATAACACCCTTATTTGATGTTCTAGATCGTGAGATAAAGCTGATTGTAAGATTGTTCCTCCTTTAACTCGTGCACTGCTCTAATTTTCAGTACATGGCACCTAAGAAGAAGGCAAGAACCGGCCAATGTCACCCTAGGAGTGGCGGTTGATCCTATACTTGGTGATGCGAGTGAGCACATTAGGGGTGAAGATAATTCCCCAACTACTACACTGCCTGATTCTACTACTCCTGCTCAGAGTGCACCAGTTCCTATGCCCACTGAGGGTGCATCGATTCCTCCAACTGTTATTCGAGTTCCACCTCCAGCCTCAGCTTCCGGTCCTAGTGTTTCTGATGGGGACCTTAGGGGATCCATACAGATGTTGGCTCAGATAGTGACTTCCCAGGCCCAGAGATCGAATATTGCACCTACTTCTTCTAGCCAACTAGGGGATTCTACTAGTTCGAGGGTGAACGGGTTTCTTCAGTTAGACCCTCCAGTGTTCACGAGTACTAACCCAGAGTAGGACCCCCAGGACTTCATTGATGAAATGCACAAGACTCTCCGAGTTATGCGTGCTACTAAGACAGAGGCAGTGGAGTTGGCCTCCTATCGCCTGAAAGAGGTGGCATATTCTTGGTTTGAGCTATGGGAGGAGTCCCGTGAGGAGGGGAGCCCTCCAGCGAGGTGGGGTGAGTTTACCGATGCCTTTATTGATCATTTCTTGTCTTCCGAGACTAAGGCAGCCCATGCCACTGGGTTTGAGAGCCTGAGGCAAGGTAGCCTGAGTGTGTGGGAGTACCATATGAGATTCGCGCACCTGTCCAAATATGTTATTTACATGTTGCCCACTATGGAGGCTAGAGTGCGCCGGTTTGTGCAGAGCTTTAGTCCCTTGGTAATTAACGAGGCCACTACAACTTTCTTGAATTCTGTATGAACTATGGGAAGATGGTGGCATTCGCTCAAGCCACAGAGACCCACAAATTGAAGAACATAATGGAGCGAGAGGATAGCAGTAAGGCCCGGTCCGCGGGCAACTTTGGTGGTTCTTCTGGTGGCGGCAGGTCAGCATTCAGGGGAGGGTCGTCAGGGCCATCTCAGTCCTTTGCTCAGTCTTCGGTTAGTGCGCCGCCATCAGAGCCCGGTCAGCAGCAGTGGAGCCGTTTTAGGCCCAGTCAGGGCAACAGGGGCACCTACCAGTAGGGTTGGCATGGTGGTAGATTCCAGCAGTAGCGGAGGCCCCCATGCCCTAGGTGTGGAAATATGCACTTAGGAATATGCTACATGGACTTACCCATATGCTACGGGTGCGGATTGAGGGGTCACATTCAGAGAGACTGTTGTTCGTCTCGCCAGGGTGCGGGCAGGGGCACGGCATAGCCAGCTAGTTCTGCAGCTACTACATCCGCAGGACCTCCTCCAGCTCGAGGCACTCCAACACCCGCAGGGCGTGGTGCAACTAGGGGTGGAGCACATAGTTCGGGAGGATCCGGGCGTTTCTATGCTATGAGGGGTCGCCAGAATTCAGAGGCTTCTCCAGATATTGTCACAGGTATACTGACTGTCCAATCTCATGATGTGTATGCTCTTATTGATCCCGGTTCTACTTTGTCATATGTCACTCCTTATGTTGCTATGAAATTTGGGATAGAAGCGGAACAGCTTCATGAGCCGTTCTCTGTATCTACTCTGGTTGATGAGTCTATTTTAGCTGTGCGGGTCTAAAGGGATTGTGTTGTCACGTTGCGTGGTCGGGACACCATGGCCGATCTCCTTGATTTGGGGATGGTCGATTTTGATGTAATAATGGGGATGGACTGGCTTTATTCATGTTTTGCCAAGCTTGATTGCCGAACTAGGACTGTTAGGTTCGAATTTCCAAATGAGTCAGTGATTGATTGGAAGGGGAATGATGTGCTACCGAAGGGTAAGTTTATTTCTTACCTTAAGGCCACAAAGATAATTAACAAAGAGTATATCTACCATTTGGTCCGGGTTATGGACATCGATGCTGAGGCACCTACACTTGAGTCTGTGCTTGTTGTAAATGAATTTTCAGAGGTCTTTCCGGATGAGCTCTCTGGGATCCCACCAGACAGGGAGATTGATTTTTGGATTGATGTGATGCCAGGCACGCAACCTATATCTATTCCACCCTACAGAATGGCACCGGCAGAATTGAAAGAACTAAAGGAACAATTGAAGGATTTGTTAGAGAAAAATTTCATCCGGCCGAGTGTGTCTCCTTGGGGCGCACCGGTCCTCTTTGTAAGGAAGAAAGATGGGTCACTAAGAATGTGTATCGACTATCGGCAGCTCAACAAGGTCACAATCAAGAATAAGTATCCACTACCAAGGATAGATAATTTGTTTGACCAATTGCAGGATGTTATGTACTTTTCCAAAATTGATTTACGATCCGAGTATCATCAATTAAAGATCATAGAGCAGGATATTCCAAAAACAGCTTTTAGAACCCGATATGGGCACTTTGAATTTTTGGTGATGTCTTTTAGACTAAAAAATGTCCCAGCAACTTTCATGGATCTTATGAACCGAGTTTTTAAGCCATTCCTCAACTCTTTTGTGATAGTATTTATTGACGATATCCTTATATATTCACGTAACCGAGAGGACCATGCCAATCATCTCAGGGCAGTTCTGCAGACCCTGCATCAGCACAAGTTATATGCAAAGTTTTCCAAGTGTGAATTTTGGCTTGAATCCATCACATTCTTGGGTCATGTCGTCTCTAGTGAAGGAATTAAGGTCGATCCCCAGAAAAATTACAGCTGTGAAGAATTGGCCGAGGCCTACAACTCCAACAGAGATTCGCAGTTCTTAGGCTTAGTTTGGTATTGCAGAAAGTTTGTGGAGGGGTTTTCTACTCTTGCCTCTCCATTGACTAAATTGACGCAGAAGGAAATTGAGTTCCAATGTTCCGATGCTTGTGAAAGGAGCTTCCAGGAATTGAAAGCAAGATTGACTAGGCAGAATCGGACTTGGGTGTGTATTGATGCAACATGGCAAAGTGATCGCTTATGCTTCTAGGCAACTCAAAAATCATGAGAAGAACTATCCCACCGATGACTTAGAACTTGCGGCGGTGGTATTTGCATTGAAAATTTGGTGTCATTATTTATATGGGGTCAATGTGGATATATTCACGGACCATAAGAGTCTTCAATATATTTTCAAACATAAGGAATTGAATCTAAGGCAGAGAAGATAGCTTGAGTTACTCAAGGACTACGAAATTGATATTCTATATCATCCGAGGAAGGCTAATGTTGTGGCAGATGCTCTTAACTAGAAATATATGGGTAGTTTAGCACACTTGGAGGCATATCAAAGGCCATTGGCCAAGGAAGTTCACCGATTGCTAGTTTGGGAGTTCGTCTTGCGGACTCTAGTGAAGGAGGGGTGATTGTGCAAAATAGGGCTGAATCATCACTTGTTGTGGAAGTCAAGGAGAAGCAATACAACGATCCATTGTTGGCACAATTGAAGGAGGGATTCATAAACATAAGACCATGGCCTTTTCTCTTGGCATGGATGATGGTACACTAAGGTACCAAGGGCGACTATGTGTTCTAAATGTGGATGATCTTCGGGAGAGAATCATGTCCGAGGCTCACACTTTAAAAGAATTGATGACTTGTGTGATTTCGGCAACTTCAAGTGGTCTAACCATGTGTGTTTTATCTTGAGCAGTTAGAGTGTGGTAAGGGGAGGTGACTAGGAGGCATTGGAAGAGCATGAATCTGTAGTGAAGAGCACCAGTTTCCAGGCGGAGTCTTGTAAGGCCGTAATCCTATTACGCATGTAGCGATTATGGTTGATTGGTGAAAGAATTTTGTATTCGTGTCACCTTCGTTAAGCCAAAGACTTCGTGACTTGAGTTTCCATAAATCTTCTTCGAGCTTCAGAATAGTATTATAATCTTGAATAAGCTCCTTTTCTAAGTTTTAAAGAAAAGAACTCGTTGGGTAATGGATAGAGGATTGAAGGCCTGATAGGCGTGCCAGGACAGTTTTTTGGCATTTGAAAATGTTACCAAAAGTGTGGCGGTTCCATTGTTGGGCTTCACTTGTGAAGTGATGAATATCGTCTAGTAAAATTATTATTCGCAAGCCATATATGAGAGACCATTGGGTGAAAATCAGGATGAGAAGTCCAAATGGCTTCAAATAAAAAACAATTATTTGTAGGTGCGAAACTGCCTCGAAGGTTCAATAGTAGTAGACAATGGTCTGAATGGGTTCTAGGTAGGTGGGTAACAAGTGAGTCGGGAAATAGGGAGTTCCATTCGTAGTTTGCTAGGAAGCGATCTAGCCTTTCTAAAATGGTGTAACCATGTTTTCTATTATTTGTCCATGTGTAGCGGCTTCCCTTATAACCTAAGCCAGTGAGACGACAATAGTCTATGCAATCTATGAATTTTTGAGACCTATTTAGGTTAATGTCTCTTCTCCCAAATTTTTCAGTGTGACGAGTAATCTCATTAAAGTCGCCCTTGATAAACCAAAGGCCTTTATAATTCTCAGCAATACATCTAAGGTTGTTCCAGAGAGAGATACGATCAAAAGAGTGAGAACTAGCATAAATGGCAGAAAACAACCATTTGTTTGAGTAACGGGTACTTGGATCATCCAGTTAATTTCCTGCTGCATCATGGCAACAGCTTCCACTATGAGGATGTCCTGTGCCCAAAAGATAGTTATGCCTCCTGAGCGCCCCTCAATTGGTACCTCGTGTATATCAGTGAAGTTAAAATCTTCTTTAATGTGAGTGTAGTCTTGGAGGTGTGTTTCTATAAGTACTACCAAGGTTGGGTGATGGTAGTCAAGTATGGATCGAAAGTTTCGACGAAAGTCTGGAGACTGTGCTCCACGATAATTCCAAACGATAAAGTTCATATAACTATTGGTCTGAGCGGTTAGGGGGACCCCTCCGTGGTCATGAGTATGTTGTTCTCCACCTGGGGGCGTAGTGAGGGTGTGGCTATGAGGGCATATTTGCCTGGGTTGATGGTTGGTCTAATGCAAAGAGAGCAGCGATGCATGGTTGGGGGGAAGTTGAGGATGAACTTTTTCATACTCTTCTTTGAGGACCAAAACTTTTATCCCACTTAGCCATAGCGGCTCTGGTATTGTTTCGCTGAAGTGTATCATTGCTTGTTCGATCTCTTGATGAGATATTTCGTTTGGTTCTTCGTGGTCGAGGTTGTGTGGGGGAGAGTCGGGGGGAGGGGGGCGAGTGTGGCAGCATGTCGTTGAGACCTAATGGGGATGAGGGGATCAGTGGAAGTGAAGGGAGGGTGTATGGTTGAATCCATGGAGTTGGTGGTGGTCCTTGTGGTAGAGGGTAGAATGGCAGGTTGATCATGTGGGGGTAGTTGTGTGTTGTGTCCCAATATGGGGTTGGAGGGGCTAGAGAGTTGTAGGGAGGGAGGTTGAGAAGTGGAATCATAGACTAGTGGTACTGGCCATAAACATTCGTCGCCCGTCTCATCCCTTCTGTTACTATTTGAGCTTGGTCGGACGGATTGCTCAGTATTATGGTTACCTCTTGGTTGTTCACCCTCATGGTGAAAGACGGTGCATGGTCCTGAAGACTGAGTTCCAGCCAAGACTGGGGGTTGATAGGTGTGTTCAGAGTTTATGCTGTGAAGATGCGAGTGTCTGGATTCATTATCGATGTGTGAGAGATGAGGTGGTGTTGCTGAGTTAGAGCAGTAGGGGGTTCTACGTATTTTTGTAGTGGTTTACGTCTCCGATGGTGTAGTGGAAAGCGTGGCATGATTTATAATAATTGTAGTGGGCTTTGGTGTGATGGGATTTTTGAGTTTGGGCAATGATGAAGTGTTTGCTTTTGTAGGGGTGGTAATGGCTGGAAAAGTCGATGTTAACTGTGTTGGGCTGGGAAGGGGAATGATGGGATTGATCTATGAGCGAGGGGCTTTGTGTTTGGGCTGAAGAGGGGAATGTTTGAGAAGAGGGGTTGGACTATGGTATTGGGTTATCAGAGACATCATTGGCATTGGGTTTCTGAAAGTAGGCTCTGATTTGGGCTCAATACTAGGTGGCTTAGCTGGCTCAGAAGTGGATGGGGTGGAAGTAGTGGGCGATGTAGGAAGAGGATTAGTGTATGGTATGCCTACGTGGCCGTCGCGAATTGGTTGTTGTTGGGCGGTGGTATCTGAAGGGGCTCGTTCTATGTTTGGGCTTGTGATAAGTGGACTTGTAGGTTGGACTTATGAGTTGGAGGAGAAGGTACTGTAGGGCTTGTCTGTGGAAGTAATTGGGATGTCTTCTAGCATTAAGTTATCAAATTTATTATAATGAGAAATAAAGGGAGGGGTAATATTGTCATTCTTGTGTACTAAATGAGTTTTAGAGAAGTGTGATTTAGGGTTAGTTTACTTACATGTGGGTGGCTGATTAACCGCCTTTTTTGAGCGTGGCGGTAGTGTGGGTCAAGTTGCTTTGTCAGAAATTGTCGACGTTTGCATGTGAGCTTTGGATGGGGATCGTGACGGAATGTTTACTGTCTTCCGCTTGCCATCTTGTGTTGATGTAGGTAACTTGCTAGGGGGCATGGTAGAGGGAGATAGTTTTTCTGAGGTTGGTGTAGCGGAGTGGAGGGGAGATGGTGTAAGGTGCACATTTTTATAGGGTGGCCTAATCTACCACAGCGTACCCATAATAGGTTAAGTCCTTCATATAGTATAACTTATTTGTGATTGCCTATGCAAATATGGAGGTTTTAAAGGTTTATTTTGCTGTACTTCGATACAAAGTCTAGCATATCGTCCTCTTGTTGTAGAGGATGTGCATGTATCGATATTGAGGAGTTTACCTACTTTGTTGCCCAGTTTTTAGATGATGTCGGAGTCGTAAAATTCCGTGAATAGCTCTGATAAACGAATCCAAATGGCGAAGTATGTCAGTTTGCGTTGCAGAAGTGAGAAATTTGGATTCCCATATGCGAACGGAGAGGAAGTGGTTAAGAATAAACCATGGGCCATTTTATAGGGCTCGTAACATATTTTCCTCCCATTGGAATTTTAGTAGGAAAAAACCCGAGCCAAGATCTATGAGGGAGTGTCTTTTGTGGGTTTTCATAATACAAAAAAATTTTGTTTCAGCATTTGGTGGCCCACTTTTAGACCAAAGACTTTCACAATAACTGAGTGCTTCCGTGGGGAATATAATCACGATTTGTCAGAAGTGAACAAAGGGATGAAATTTTTCAAGTCAGTAAATGTAGCACTTTCGTCAGTAAGATTCAGAGTTACATCCAAGTATGTCGATTGGATATGCTGTGTTATGTGGGAGTTTGAAATTAAATTTTTGTAGAAAGGAGCTATTCTTGGACAGAAAATTTCTCTAAGCATGGTTGGGGGTATTCCCCATGTGCATATGGTTTCTTCCAGTATTGATGAAACTGGCTCTCTGATGAATTTTTAAATAAAAAATTATGCTTATATTTTACTTCAATTTCGAAAAGTTATGGCAGAATGGCGATGTACCCAACTATATTTTCTTGAAGATTAAGAAGGTGGTTTCCTCTTTCTGGTTTAAACTAATGGGTGTAATACAAGGTGTTAGGATATACTATTAACCATGCAGTTTGATTATAGTATTATGTTTTTTTTCGGAATAATTATTTATTTATTTATTCAATTCAATGAAATCTTAATTTAAATAGATCATTTGTTCATATGTGTGCCCTTTACTTATATAGTAGACGATTTAGTGTATGGAGCTTTAGCTCATGCGCGGAAGATTAAATTGTCGGTTCTTATAAGTTATAAAGTTAATGTTCACAATCAAAGATGAAACTGGGCAAAGTATCTTGATGATTGTAGCATAAGATTAAATTATAATCTATCTTGATTATGGAAGTGGTTCAGTTCCAACTTCTTATGCTAGTACATTTTTGTGTATTGGACGGACCAAGTAGAGATAAGTTTTTTTGTGCTGAATATACAAAACTCTCTCTAGCTCATTGAATGTTCTTATACTCTTAATCTTGATATGATTGTTATGATCAATGTGCTTCGTTCATTATTTTGATTTATTAAAAGGTACGACTATAATGTATTCCTGGTAAATTGGATAATGGCAAAGTGCATTTGTGAAATAACAATTAGTTGATAGAATCTGTGTCTTGACCTTGAGATTGATGATACCCCTTTATGGATGCTTATAAGTTTTCATGTGAAAACTCTGCAGGTGGATTTTGTATCCGTCACATGAAATAAGTTAAGCGGAAGTATAAAGGATTAAATTAGTCGATGAACTAAATTGTCAGTAATTTAATTTATTTGATTGGTGTCTGTAATCTTAACATGGGGAGTTAAATAAGTTTTTAATAAATAATTTCAAAATTAAACAGATGAGTGCAATTACAGTTTTCTAGTGGAATAAATTATAATTTATTTTGGTAGGGTTAATTCATTCATATTCCAAATTAATACCACAATAGGAAGCCTCGTTATTAAATCTGTGGTCCCTGCTGTGCCTGAATATTTTAGAACAAGGAAATTAAAAGGAAAAATAGTATCCTTGGTGGGTTAGGAGACTACTACACATCCTTGGTGGGTTAGGAGACTGTTACACGTTTCTGGCTAGGGTTTACCCTAAAAAAATAAACGTGTGTATATAAAGAAAGCAATTCAACCCTAAGGATGATTGATTCTTTAGCCGAAATACTTGCCACTCAAGTATTACGTTCATAGAACTTCAGGATACACAGCAGAAGATCGTAGACCTGGAGAGCATGAACGCTATTGAAGACTTGTGCAACAGCTTCAAAAGGTTAGTGTTGCAATCTCGTATTTGATTATGTTTGTCTAGTTTACATGTGAGAATATGATCTTGGATGCTTGCTTCCACTGCGTTTATATGCCTATTTTCTATCAATTGGCATCAAGAGCCGTCTTACATCTAACTAGATAATGTAATACTTCATGAAACAGAAACCCTAGATTGGTGTTGTTTTTGAATGCATGTTTGTCATGTTAGAAACAATGATGTTTTATGAAAAACGAGATTGATTATGTTGTTTATGATTTCTGAAATCATGAATATTGTTCAAATCAGTATAAATAATATGTGATATGATCGTATCTGATTTTATTTTGAAACCCAAAAACGACAGAACCGATTTTACCGAATGGTCAAAGTTTTGGAGTTCTGAAGTTTTTGACGAACTCCGGTTGATCTGAAATTTGGTAGGTTCATCGAAAATGGTCCACTGAACAATACTCACCGCTTTGCTGTGATCAAGGGCCTTTTTTGGCCATTCGGAGTCGTTTAGATGGGTTTTCTGTTTTCAGAAAAAATTTTGTTAACGAAAATTTTTTATTTTAAAAAATAATGGTGTTAGGGTTCATTCTCTATGGTCTCCATTGTATGTAGCAGTAATATAATGAGTTTATGTGTTGACATAGGTCTTGCTCCCCATCGGATAGATTCATTATAGTTAATTACTGTGTTGTAATCCCTAGTTAATTGATAACTTGTCTTGACTCTCCAACTGAGTTACACGTTGGTTCAATGGAACTAGGGATAATTTAATATGATATCTACCTAATATAAATTATCAGTTTACTCTCCATCTGAGTTGGTTCTGGTTTTTATGGGGTAATATATCTGGCATGACTCATATATTTTGCATGAATAGTTAAGTTTCCCTATCGAA
This sequence comes from Nicotiana obtusifolia, assembly GCA_002018475.1. Classification (NCBI taxonomy): domain Eukaryota; kingdom Viridiplantae; phylum Streptophyta; class Magnoliopsida; order Solanales; family Solanaceae; genus Nicotiana; species Nicotiana obtusifolia. Next base: position 19,781 of record MCJB01046899.1, read on the forward strand.
TCTAACTGTTCGGTAAGCATGGTTTTATGTGTGATGTGTGGTTTGAATTTTATCATTCTTTCAGCATATCTAATGATCTATTTGATGTTTATCTCGTTCGTTCAGAAGACTCATCATGTCAAGTACATGCTTCCTAACCGAAGATCTTTCAGCCATCTTAGTGTTCAAAAGGGCTTTCATGGCTGTCTGCTTAGCCGCACGATTTTGCTCTCCGAACATCTCTTTGAGATTTTCAAGCATATCATACTCAGACCCCATTGACTGATGCTGACGTTGCAAAACATTCGCCATGGAGGCAAGAATGTAACATCGCGCCATCTCATCAGCCTTAACCCATTTATCATAGGCCTTAATCTGGTCTTCCGAAGCATCCTCTCCAGGTTTTTCTGGGCACTCATCAATCAGCACAAATTTGTAACCTTCAACAGTTAGGACAATATCTAAGTTTCATTTCCAGTCAACATAATTCGGACCCTCTAACTTGTTTTGGTTCAGAATAACGGTAAGTGGGTTGAAGGAAGACATGATTAATCTGGGAGATAGAGGACAGAGGTGTGCGTTTTTATTGGATATCCAAAAGGAACAAAGGGAGGTTTATTTTATTGTCCAAAAGAAAATAAGGTAATTGTTACAACAAATGCCACATTTCTGGAAGAGGATTATTTAATAAACCATGTTCCTAGAAGCAAACTTGTTTTACAGGAATTGAGCAAAGAAATAACAAAAGATCCATCTCCAAAACACATCCTGGCAGCCAGTATTGATTTACCACTGTGTTCTCATAGTGGGAGGAATGTCAATAGGCAAGAGGACGCACAAGAGGCATTGCCGGACATCTCGCTGCCCCAAAGCAGTGGGAGTAATGTTGAGCAACCTGCAATTGTGCAACCTGCGATTGAAGAAGAAGCTCATGAAATCCTGGCACCACAAGGTGAGAAGAATAACGTTGAGCACCCAGTTCTTCATGATGATGTCGTGGACGAAAATGCACCTGTAGTGTCTCGTCGTAGTGGGAAAATTATTAGAAAACCTTCTCGGTATATACTCTTGGGAGAATCTTACAATAGGATCCCTGAAGAGACTAATACTGAACCTCTAAATTACGACGAAGTACTACAGGATATAGATGCTAAAAAATAGTTTGCTGCTATGAAATCTGAAATGGAGTCTATGTACTCCAATAAAGTCTGGGATCTTGTGGAACCACCTGCGGGAGTCAAACCTATTGGCTGTAGATGGATCTATAAGAAAAAGAGAGGAGTGGATGGAAAAGTGCAAACTTTTAAAGCAAGACTTGTTGCGAAAGGGTTTACTCAGAAAGAAGGGATCGATTATGAGGAAACTTTTTCACCGATAGCCATGCTTAAATCAATAAGAATCCTCTTATCTATTGCTGCTCATTATGATTATGAGATCTGGGAAATGGATGTCAAGACGGCTTTCCTTAATGGGAGTCTTGATGAGTGCATTTATATGGCATAACCAGACGGTTTCAAGAAAAGCGGTGATGAGCACATGTTGTGTAAGTTGAACAAATCCATTTATGGATTGAAACAGGCATCTAGGGCATGGAACACTTGTTTTGACAAGTCGATTAAGACTTTCATTTTCGATCAATGTGAAAACGAGTCTTGTGTTTATAAGAAATGGGATGGAGGAAAAGTAGCATTTTTGGTACTGTATGTAGACGATATCTTGCTCATAGGAAATAATGTGAGCATGTTGAATTCAGTCAAGGAGTGGTTGTCCTCACATTTTGATATGAAGGACTTGGGAGAAGCAGCTCATATCCTTGAGATCAAGCTCACGCGAGATCGCAAGCAAAGGATATTAGGCTTGTCTCAAGCACTTTATATTGATACTATACTCGCCAGATTTAGCATGCAAGATTCCAAAAAAGGATTCCTTCCTTTTAGGCATGGAATCTCTCTGTCAAAGGATCAGTCTCCCAATACGGCTGATGAGATAGAGAAGATGAAGGCGGTCCCTTATGCTTCTGCTGTAGGGAGTTTTATGTATGCAATGCTATGTACTAGACTTGACATCTGGTTTGCTGTTGGCATAGTTAGCAGATTTCAGTCTAATCCTGGGAAAGAACATTGGACTACCGTTAAGCATATAATTAAGTACCTGAAAAGGACTAGGGATTATATGTTGATTTTTCACTCAAGCGATCTTGTACCCATTGGGTATACAGACTCAGATTTCCAGTTAGATAGAGATTCTAGAAAATCTACCTCAGGACATGTGTTTACCTTAGGAGGAGGAGCCATAACTTGGAGGAGTATTAAGCAATCATGTGTTGCTGATTCCACCATAGAAGCCGAATATGTGTATCACGACCCATCCGGAGGGCCGCGACATGGCACCAGACCCTGCTCTCAGAGTGCCGGCGTACCTTTCATATCTGCTATCTTACTTTCTTTGTTATCTATAAGGCCTGTCATACGCATGCAGTTTCGAACAACATCATAATGGACTGAAACGTCATACCATGACATAAACATACTTATATACATAGTGTGCCAACGGGGCTACAGTGCAAAACTATACAACATAATACATATGCTGACGAGGCAATACAACTGTACATGAGTCAACCCAACACTTGTCTATACATACACTGACATTTGTCTATTAGCCTCTACAAGAACGTACATTATGCAACCTATGTCGGAACAGGGCCCCGACATGCCCAAAATGCCTATACAAAATGCATACCAAGGTTGTAGCAAGTCCGAAGGATGAATCTTGCTAATATCTGCTGAACCGAATAGCCTACCGCGGTGGGGGAGCTCCGTCTATCAGTCTATCGGGACCTGCAACACGACATGCAGCGTCCACAAATAAAGGACGTCAGTACGAATAATGTACTGAGTATGTAAGACAGGAAACATAATGTAAGAACAATAATAAGAATCAGGGTAAGAGACATACAACAGGTACCATCTGAATGCCTCTGAGGGCGACTAACCATGTCATACCTGACATGCATATGCATTTACATATATATATATATGTATATATATATATATATAATCATATATATACATATATACGCCTCTGTGGGCCTCATCATCATCTCATACACATGCCTCTGTGGGCCTCCTCATTATCATACCCAACTGATCAGTGGTTGCACAATAGGTGCCATACCCGGCCGACTATAGCACGGCTCGGTAGAGTAAAATAGCTGTCGACTATAGCGCGGCTAAGTAGAGTAAAACATATACATATGTATAGTTGCACAATAGATGCCATACCCGGCCGACTATAGCGCGGCTCGGTAGAGTAACATAGCTGTCGACTATAGCGCGACTAAGTAGAGTAAAACATATACATATGTATAGTTGNATATACATATACATACATATATAAATATATATATATATATATATATATATATATATATATATACATTCTTTTGAAAATTATCATATACATATATACGCCTCTGTGGGCCTCATCATCATCATCATCATCATCATCATACCCAACTGATCAGTGGTTGCACATTAAGTGCCATCGCCCGGCCGATTATAATGCGGCTCGGTCTTTACATATATATATATATGCACAATAGGTGCCATCGCCCGGCTGACTATAGCGCGGCTCGGTGTAGTAAAATAGATAATGCATGTTGTACTCATATGACTCATTTTATCATGAAGACGTAAGGTCAAGGAAATAAAATTCCTCTAATAAACCATGGAGTCCATATGTATAAAGTTAGCTAGTGTGGATTCGCGTAAAGCTGTCAAACAACTTACATTCGCGGAAAACCCTGCTGGTAATAGCAACATATAATACAAAGAAACCTTACAAATTCCTATGCTTCTAGCCAGCATGCCGTTACTAGTGGATTTAGTGGTAAACCCGGTCTATGACTATCCAATTCATATTCTTCTTGCCAGAAGGACCACCACCATTGATACATTGATAGTGGATTAAGTGGCAAACCTATACTATGCCCAAGTGCCGAGATACTTAAGTAATGGTACCCTATTGCTAAACATCCGGCTAGCCATATAATGAAGGGAAGAAGCCCATGTCTGGAGCTATGCCACTGTAGAATCATTAATATTCGCGGAAACTACTAAAATTCTCGGATCTCTACCAGAGACCAGGACAGGCACGAGAACTCAAAATATTATCGGAAGCTCTTATCAAAGGATTTTACCTCTGCTGGACCTAAAGCCTTAAAATCGGAACCTTAAAGGTAAAGGTCAGGCGCTACTTCCTTGGTGAAGTATATCGGTCCTCCCATAGAGGGGAAACAACATAAGCATCCCTAGCTTCTAAGAATAGAGTATTCTTTGGGGCTCGTTCATTGCATTGTATTCAACAGGAGTCGTGCAAAAGAAAGAAAGGTATAGTCTTACATACCTGGTATATACTGCACCAGTTCTCAAGCTACGCAACGGCTACGATTCCTTAGTCTACAAATAAAGGACAATTTACCGTTACTTGCTAAGCATCACAGCTTATCATTAATTGAAATCCCCTAATTTTGTATGGTGCTTCTTCACACCCTTCCTCCTCTAAATCTTATCAAACATAGTTATAATACATGCAGCTCATCTACAACCCAAAACAACCATAACCCATTCCATTTAGCAGTAATTATCTTGAATTCATGGTTTCCAATCACCCTCCCATGAGTCCTTACAGGCATGCAACAATATATCATGAATGCCCAAGGAAAAATTGCATGAAAGGGAGTAATAACTTACCTTGCATGTGGATTATCTAGCCTTCTTCCTCGATTCCTCAAATTCTAGGTCTTGCCCTCAATTTTGGTTTGCTGAAGAAGGAAACTCAGCTAGGGTTTCTCTTTAGTTCTTCAATTTCTAGATTCCTTCTTCAATTTAGAGTCTTGGTAGAGGAAGAAATTGGTTAAGTTGGTGTGGGATTATGAGAAAGGGTCGTAGGGGGTCTTCTTTCTGTGTTTGAGTTTCAAAAAAATGAGAAAGAATTGGGTTGGACCCCTTTTATAGGTTTGTTATTAAGTGACACACGTGTCTGGTGTTTTTTAGGTTTGCGATCACATATCTGCCGTAAACATGACATGCGGTTCGCATTCTGGTCGCAAATCTCAACCCAAAAATCTATCACACTATGCGACGCAGAAGGGTCAGATTTGCGGTTCGCATTGTCAACAATGCGACCGCATTCTGGTCACATTTCTGACGCTGATTTCAGCCTAGAACTCTGTTCCATTCTGCGATGGAAGGTGTCATTTTTGCGGTCCGCATTTGCATTATGCGGTCGCATACTGGCCACATTTTTGACATAATTTTCTGCCCAGAACTCTGTCTCAGTTTGCGATCTTGGTGTTGGATATGCGGTCCGCATTCGTGCTTTGCTGTCGCATATCCAACTGTGCGATACCTTTGCTCTTTTTCTTAACTTTTGAACTATTTTTCGGATTCTTAGGCTCTTATATGTAAGCTATCTCACGGCGTATTCTTACCTACGAATTTACGGGTTGTAACAATGTGGCTGCCTCTGAGGCTGCCAAGGAGGCTGTTTGGCTCGGGAACTTCCTGAAAGAGCTTGGTATTGTCCCTTCAGTACAAGCACCAGTTATACTTTATTGTGATAATAGTGATGCAGTTGCAAACTCGAAGGAACCACGAAGCCATAAGAGGAGTAAACATATTGAGCGTAAATATCATTTAATTCATGACATTATTCAGAGGGGAGGGGTAAAAGTTTTGAAGATTGCATCAGCGGACAATTTGGCAGACCCGTTTACCAAAAGCTTGCCGCAGAAGACTTTTGACAAGCATGTAGAAGAAATGGGTATTAGAGTTGTAGATGCATGGTTATGAGTCTAAGTGGGAGATTGTTAGGATATACTATTAACCATGCAGTTTGATTATAGTATTATGTTTTATTTTTTTTTGGAACAATTATTTATTTATTTATTCAATTCAATGAAGTCTTAATTTAAATAGATCATTTGTTCATATGTGTGCCCTTTACTTATATAGTAGACGATTTAGTGTATGGAGCTTTAGCTCATGCGCAAAAGATTAAATTGTCTGTTCTTATAAGTTATAAAGGTAATGTTCACAATTAAAGATGAAACTGGGCAAAGTATCTTGATGATTGTAGCATAAGATTAAATTATAATCTATCTTGATTATGGGAGTGGTTAAGTTCCAACTTCTTATGCTAGTACATTTTTGTGTATTGGACGGACCAAGTAGAGATAAGTGTTTTTGTGCTGAATATATAAAACTACCTCTCTAGCTCATTGAATGTTCTTACACTCTTAATCTTGATATGATTGTTATGATCAATGTGCTTTGTTCATTATTTTGATTTATTAAAAGGTACGACTCAACTGCGAGTTAATGTATTCCTGGTAAATTGGATAATGGTAAAGTGCATTTGTGAAATAATAATTAGTTGATAGAATCCGTGTCTTAACCTTGAGATTGATGATACCCCTTTATGGATGGTTATAAGTTTTTATGTGAAAACCCTGCAGGTGGATTTTGTATCCGTCACATGAAATAAGTTAAGCGGAAGTATAAAGGATTAAATTAGTCGATGAATTAAATTATCAGTAATTTAATTTATTTGATTGGTGTCTGTAATCTTAACATGGGGAGTTAAATAAGTTTTTAATGAATGATTTCGAAATTAAACAGAGGAGTGCAATTACAATTTTCTAGTGGAATAAATTGTAATTTATTGTGGTAGGATTAATTCATTCATATTCCGAATTAATACCACAATAGGAAGCCTCGTTATTAAATCTGTGGTCCCTGCTGTGCCTGAATATTTTAGAACAAGGAAATTAAAAGGAAAAATAGTATCCTTGGTGAGTTAGGAGACTGCTACACATCCTTGGTGGGTTAGGAGACTGCTATATGTTTTTGGCTAGGGTTTACCCTAAAAAAAATGTGTGTATATAAAGAAAGCAACTCAACTCTAAGGATAATTGATTCTTTAGCCGAAATACTTGCCACTCAAGTATTACGTTCATAGAACTTTAGGATACACAGCAGAAGATCGTAGACCTGGAGAGCACGAACGCTATTGAAGAATTGTACAACAGCTTCAAAAGGTTAGTGTTGCAATCTCGTATGTCTAATTTACATGTGAGAATATGATCTTCGGTGCTTGCTTCCGCTGCGTTTATATGCCTATTTTCTATCACAAGGGAGGTGGATTAGGTTTTTTCATTAGAAGTTTTCACGTGTCCAGCCTTTTAAAATAAGCACAAAACCAAAACCTTGCCTAAAGCTAAGGATAAATTCAGCCGAAAGTATAACACCAACACATTCCCATAATAAATAATTGTAGATGAGTATTTTTAATTAAAATATTGGTATAGTATAAATTTCTTAAAATAATCGGCCAAACCAAACGGGCATTATCGTCATTTTGAAAATGCATTACTTCTGCATTTCTCGAGGGTTTAGGGTTTCTAATTTCCATTTTCCTTTGCTTAGAATCTTCTCTGGTTCATGCTTTTCGTCTTCATTTAGTCACCAGGAGACTGAGGCTCGTACTTTATTTGAAGTACCCCTTCCTCTGTACTCCCTTCTGGTCTATCCAAGTCCATAATCTCTCCTGAGGTGTATTCCTAAATTCGCCCTGAGCTTCCTCTGAGTACTGACATTCCTATGATGTCACTGTATATGTTGATGATTTATGCTTTAAAACCTAAAAGTAATGCCATTACATAGGTGGATATACTCACATGTTTTCTGTAGATTTTTAGACCCAATATCCATTTTCTTAGGCCCCAAAAAGTTATTTCTGTTGGTTAGAAAGGTGCAGGTTACTGGGTCCCACTTGGAAGCAGATTGTAGCAAGTTCCCCCTGGTATTTATGAACAGTTAATCTGGATTCTTGAGTTGGCAGATGGTTTAAACAGGACTCTCAGACCCAATAACAGTGCTAACTGCTATTCTGAATGGAACTCTTTCCTATAAATACTAAGTTTAATAAAATAGATAGCTGAGTTGATTTTTTTTTCCTACATTTAGGTGTGAAGTAAAGTTAAAAAGACAGCATTAGTGGTAGGAAACAGCAATGTGGCGTATGCTTTTTGACAGAGTATGGACTTCTAATTTGCCCGCTAGTACTACTAAGTTAAGTTTTCCCCTACGGATTTGATTTCTACAAAAAAAAAAATGGTTCGAAAAGCTAAATCTATGTTCGAGAGAGTGAAAGTGTTTGTGCTTCAGCATATCGGCATTCTGCCATCTCAAGTTTATAAATGTATTCTCAATTGTGCACTGCTTATATTTAAGCTCATTAGAACCTTAAATTTGTCACTCACCACAATTTATCGAATGCCAGGAGTAATAAGTTTCAGGCCAAAGATGGCTTGGAACCTGTGGGTGCTTATTTCAGGCTTACTGCATTACACCCAAAGGTTCTGCCGGTCAAATTTGATGTTTTTTCCTTCCAGTTTTTTCCCTTTTTTTCATGGGAGGAGAGGGGGAATGTTGTTGTAGCTCATGCTGAAAGGTTCTACATATATCTTGTTTTCCTCTGTGTGTGTGTGTTGG
>MCJB01046899.1:28337-123318 GCA_002018475.1 Nicotiana obtusifolia
GGGGGGGGGGGGGTTAGGGTGTATGCTCAATTTTTGGCTTTTCTCCATTAAACTGTTTTTTTCTCAAATGGTTATTTTAATCGCCCGAAATCGGTTTGCTTTTTGATGTGTACTTGTGATGTTTCTTCTTTGTTTTTCTAAGCTGTTATTGCTATCAACAGAGTTAAGATTCCTAGCCACATGTCAGCGAAGAAGGAGACTGGGGAGATTGATAAACTTGTTGCAAGTAATGGGAGTATATCTAGGAACGGTGAAACTGGATTTCATCTTTATCCAGTTTCTATCAATGCCTCAGGTGAAGGTTTACCATATGCTCCTGTAGATTGGCCAAATGCTGGTGATAAGTGGTGCTGGAAGGCGGGGAAAAGAGTTTCAGTTTCAGGTTACATTAAGGATAGATATCTGTATCTTCCAAAGCGTCTTCGGGCTCTCAAAGAAGGAAAAGGATATACTTTTCGAAGTAGGCCTTCGATTGAACAATATCTCCGATCTGAGTTTCCTAATGTAGATATCAACGGATTCTTTGCCTCGTTCAGTTGGATGATTCCCGCAAAAGAGTCAGCAAGCTCAAAAGGTTAGCTTTCGATAAGGCTCTTTGGTATTTAGCATGCTGAGATCACCTGTTTCACCCGCTGGACTCTTCATATGTATCCTCCTCCTGGACTCTGTTCCATCTCTAATCTTCCTTTTTTTCAAAAAATTAGGTGTCCCGAAGGAACTGTCCATCTCTAACTTTTGATGTTCCTCTTTCACCAGTTCTTTATTTGATTCCTTTTCTATCAAATGTGGAAGTGTGTGTGAAAATTTGTAGAGTGCTGCTAGGAGCAAACTTTGTTGTGTATCTCATAATTAATAGGAGTATTTAATATTTCTGAACCCATCTGGAAAGTATCTTCGAAGATCCATTGTTTCCATTAATTACTTCAGAGATTAATTAGATGTAGCTCATTAGCTAATGACAACTCTACATATAGGTAGTATAGATATGTTTCGGTTAAAATTTGAGGTTGCTAATTTTCCTTTAGAATCTTAGGAGAGTTGCCACCCATATTAGGTCCAATTATGTACCATACGAAATAAAATATACCTATACATAAATTTTTTTGGAATGATCATTGTAAATGGAGAACTTTTACCATTTTATTAATGTTTAATTATCTAAAGATGAATAATGTTAATGTTCAAAAAGTAATAACTAGTCTTCTAATTATTAGGTATAGTCTGGATCGTCATTTGGTTCACAGACTAGTTGTGTGATGAATATTGATACATGGACATTTAAGATAAATGCAGTGTTTGTTCTGTCTTTTGCAAAGATTATGACACCAAAGTGAAGAATTAGCTTTACTAATTGGCATAGCTCTATAACATTTAAGTTTAGTTTTGTTAACTAAGATTTATAAAGAAGTTTTACCATATAACAGTTTCATGATAATTATCTTTACTAAAATTATATTTAATTAAGTAATACTTTAAGGTGGTATTAACAATGCATCTTTTCTTATAACCAAATGAGCCCTTGAGATATCCTTGGTGCACTTTCTGAAGGTAACCTACTCGAAGATCCCATTAAGGTTAAATCCACGTGATTTGAATAGCTTCATCCACACTTAAGACTCATGTGATGCTAGTATCTTAATTTCATTTCCTATTCATTACAAATAGCTACTCAGTCCATACAGATTCTTATTTTTTCATTCCGTGTCAGTGGATCTTTTTATTTTTTAAGTGAATTCCGTCAATGATTATAAAGTCTGTACACCGTTGGTGGATAGCATGTGTTCTTGTGTCTCTTTCTAGTGCTTAAGAGGAGCAATTTGTGGACTTGATGTTAAATATGTTTTCCTTTTGTGTAAATATCAAATGTGGCTCAGATATGAAACAGAAGCTTACATCTTCAGGGACGAAAATGGAGCCTTCACCGTCTGATTCTCCTTTAGGAATCATTACTTGTAAGGCTGGTAACAGAATCTGTAGCAGTTTAACAGCAGAAAATCCTTTACCGGAGACGATGATTTGTGATGTCTGTTGCACTGAGCCTGGTTTTTGCCGAGACTGTTGCTGTATCCTTTGTTGTAAAACTATCAGTTCGGATTATAATGGTTACAGTTACATTCGATGTGAAGCAGCAGTAGTTGATGGCTACATTTGCGGACACATTGCCCATGTTGACTGTGCTCTACGAGCTTACATGGCTGGAACAGTCGGAGGAAGCATCAGTTTGGATGCAGAGTATTTCTGTCGATACTGTGATTCAAGGACGGATTTGGTTTCACATGCTTTGAAGCTTTTAAACATCTGCGCATCTGTTGCTTCTTCTGCTGACATTGAGAAGATTTTGAATGTTGGCGTTTGTATTTTGCGTGGCTCACAAAAAAAGAGTGCAAAACAGTTGTTGCGTCGTATTGAATCAATCATGGCAAAGGTATAGCTGATTGATGGCTGGTTCTTTCTCTCCTGATGATATTACCTTTTTTACCTACTTTTGAGGTTTACAAGATACCTGAATGACCAATCTGATAATCGTATCAGCTTATGGATGGGGCCTGCGTTGAAGATGTATTTAAAAAGGAAAGCTCTGTGGATAGCACTGGTAACTCTCTGTCCTCTCGTATTCTTTTTTGAGTTTAATCTCTCACCTTTGACTTGAATATCTGTATCTGAGCAAGATATTTCTGTATGTGCACATGCGCATTCTCGTATTTTAACTATTATCTATTCCAGGGCTTGAACAAATATGTACATCTGTGCAGTGTATATAAGTTTGTCTTATATCAATGCTTCCCATTGTTCTCAAGTACCAAAGAAATTTGTTGCAACTAAAGCACAATATGAACAGAAAATGATCAGTTTGGACTGTTGTACAAGAAAATAAAATTGGAGACCCCTGAAAACAGTAAGGAAGAGGAATGGTGTATAACCAGTGTATCAGTTAAATGCTCTATTCAACTGCTCCTAACCAGAGGAAGGAGATTGATTGCATCCTTAAGAAAATGCATCAATCACTTAAAGGATCTTTTGTAGGGTGCTGTTTTGGTTATTGCAGCAATAACATCTTCTGAGGTAAAGGGTTCTGTCTACTTTTTTTTTCATATTTCCTTGAGAAGGTAGGGGTAAAAGTCTGCGTATACACTACTCTTCCCAGACCCCACTGGTGGGATTATATTGGGGTGGTTTGTTGTTGTTGGTGGTGGTGTAAAGAGTTCTATCCTACGACAGACAGTTCTCTTCTTGTAGCACTACTCTTCAGATTATTCTGGAATGTATCCTGTTAGGAACTGTGCCGCCACTGTGCTTATGATTCCTCATGAAATGCAGCCATGTTTTTACTGACGTTGTCCATAAGTTTCATTTAACTTAGTCCGTCTTTAGTTTTTTTCTCGAATCCTGGTTCTGTGCTCAATTTGCTATTATTAATGAAATCCCGTGTTGGTTCATTCCCTACTTTGTTTCTAATGTCGTGTAGGATTCTTTTGATCCTTTAGATGTTGGACAGCGGTTTTCAACTATGTTGCTCGGACTCTTCAAAAATATCGCTGGGTGTGTGTCGAATTCTCCAAAAGTAGTGCATTTTTAGAGAATCCAACACGGGTGCGACAACATTTTGAAGAGTCCGCACAACATAGGTTTTTCAGGCGCTGCTTTCTGGATTATTAGAGCTGTAATCTAGTACATTGCTAGTTAATTGCCATTTACCACTAATCTCAATCCAGCGATCTAATTTCTGTAGCTCTTTTTCTAGGTCTGTATTGGAGCACACAAATGACATAGTTAAGAGTGTAGAAACCGATATGTAGTTGCATTCTGTTTTTATTATATGCTCGAGGATTAGATTGATCAAATAATGCAGGCATTTTAAGAAGATTAGGGAAGGTATTTTTACTCAAAAGAACTACCGCATGTGAATCAGTTTACATCCTTTATCACCATGTGATAAAACAGAATGACATATTAACTAGTGTATAATTTAACAAATGACAATGTATAAGGAACAGAATATCGTATTACTAATTTGTTTAATTAAACATCAAATGTGAAGAAGTTAATTTGCAATGTGACTATTGTACAAGAACAAGGCGGCGACCGCCTCCCCAAACACCCCTTCCTCCATCATCAAACTCTGCACCTTCACGGCCGCCCTTTGGCACCGTCACAACAAGCGCTCCGTCCACAAACGCCGCCGTGGCCAGCCCCGGCATTGTCGAAGCAGGCAACCTGTACCTCCACGTGTCCACATTCAATTGTTCCAACAATAGCTCCATTTCACCATCTCCATTGCCCTTTCTCACGACAATCTTCGTTACCCCGGGATGAATCTCCACGGCCTGTGCCCTCACCCGTCCATCGCCAGCTCCTTCCAAGTCGATCTCCGCCACGAAACGGAAGAATCCTTCGGTCTCTTCCACCGTCACATCCGCGTCAGAACGGAACGGCAATTCCAAGACGTTGTTAAATACGTGAGGAAGCTTCCGCAGTTTCTTCATGGCGAAATTTCCTTCCATTAGGGAAAAATTCGAATCAATTTCTTCACGGAGGGCAATGTTTCGTTTCAAGGACAGAGGATGGACTCTCATGCCCTGAATTTGTAAGCTTAAAAAGATTAGAAGCACAAAAATCTTGAAAAGGCTCACAATTGCAAGGGGATGAGATGGGGTTAAGTTCCTGTTATTAACCCCAGATGAGGAAATTGATGATTGCATTAGATAGATTTTGTGACTACTTTTTTAGGGATTTTGGGTTATAAAAGAGGTACTTGGAAATGATCCAAAAGATGTACAAATGAATGTAAATGTAATTGAATGTTTATAAATGTCCGCTGCAAGCAGGGACTAGTATTGAGACGGTGGAGATTTCTTCGTGGGCAAGAGAAGAAAATAAAAGGAGAAAATAGAAACGGGAAGGGAGGGGAGAAATCGGAAATTGAATCAATTCCTTTAAGTAAATTGATGTTCGTTTGGTTTGATTTAATTTTAAATCTTACAAAAGTTAAGAATATTTGATTTAGTTTAATTTATTTGAAAATATCAACTAAATCAACAATTTTATATATGATTAGATAATGTTAAATAATTTATATACTTTTTCATCATAGGTCCTGAAGAAATAAACTTAATCCGAAGATGCAAAAAACGTCAATGGTCCCAATTGGTATTTCTTAAAATTTTCTATTTCTAGTCTACTATATAGAAAAGGCTTGTTGGTCGACTTAGGGCATAAATGCCATTTTACTTTTTCATTTAATTTTTTATGTATAAACTGGGTGGCTTAGCCCCAAATTGAATTGTCACGTACCTCTCCTCTATTTTGCTTTCTTTGTTGCTCAAAAATCTTCTGCAACTTTTCTGTTTTGGGTTTGTTAATTGTTATTTGATTTCAAATTGATAGTGTTTTAGATATTTTATCTATTAACTAATGTGATTTTACTTCCGTTTTTTTATTTTGGGCGTCACGTGTTCATCTTAGTGGGACAACTGGCTTCATACGACTCTTTTCTTTTTCTTTCTCCGTGTTCTTCTATTTCCTCTTTTGCCTCCTCTCACTCTATTCCTGTATCTGTATGTTTCTTTCTTGAATCTCAAATTCTAGCTTCTTCTTTCTTCCTATGGTGTTCATCTTTCAAAGTGTAAGCTTTTTATTTTGGGGGGTTCTTTCTGCAATTCATTTTTTGCTTACTGGATGTTTATATTGGAATTTCTACATACATGCGAATATTTCTTTCGACGATTTTATATTATATTTTCACTCTCAGATTGATTTTTCCCATTTTGAGCAATACTCACAAACGCTATATTAATAGGTATTTGGATGCTCTTTCTTCTTTTACTGCATAAGTTCGTGGTAAAATATATACGTACTAAATTTGAAGCTGCTCCAAGTTTTAAGATTCAGTATAATCTGTGTTTTTTGTCACGACAATTAAATTATGTGGTGTTTTTTGTTATATTTATGTTGTCTTTTGAGGTTTATTGTTCTCTTGTATTTGACTAAACAAAGTAAGTATGTTTTCTGCTTTAGCGCTACAAAAAATTATTGAAACTATTTTCCTTAATGATGTGGTCTTCAAAGTATATATTTTTAAACACCTTCAAATTGCTATTCATATAAGGGGTAGAGATGCATTAGGTAAAGCGTGTATGCTTTTGGGTTTTATTCTCTTTTAGATCAGATTCAGTTATAAGCGTTTGCTTTTTTAAGCATCCAAATTCACTGTAGGATCATGCATTATACATTGAAAATGGCAGAATGTATTTTCAATACCATCTCATGCTGTTGATGTGAGATAGTTGCAAGTTGTGGATTTGTTTGCAAGTTGTGAATTTATTTATGTTGTTTCTTGAATATACTAATAAAAGAAGAGAAACAAATGCTCTGCTATAATTAGTATCATGTTGAATTATTTCTTTGTTTTCTTTGAGTTGGAAATGAAAAAGAGAAGTGGGTGAAGTAGTTTGGTTGCTATTAGTGTATCAGACAATTGAATATATAAAATGATTATTTTTTTCTTAATTAAGATGTCATTTGAGCAATTATGAACAAATCAAGTGGGTAATCATTATTAGACCTCTGGTGGTTCTTGTTAGAAGTGGGGTTCGTGCTAAGCTAACAATTCAAGGTGTGTTTTGTAGTATTAAGTTTCATGGTTATTAGCTTCACGCAAGCTGCAAAAGATTAATTAGCAAGAATTCCAAGTGCAGTACTTCAGGGACTTATTATCATCTTTTCCCTACTTATGCCTCTGTAGTTTGTGAACTGAAATTTTCTTATATTAACTGTATAATTTATTTCTTACTTGCTATTGCTATAGTGTGGATTGTGGTCTTTCTATCACATGTCATTACTTAGCAATATTTAATATGAACATTTTTTTACTAAGAAATAAAATTTGAAATCAGCTAACACGGGTCTCTTTGTCAGGGACACAACAATGATGTTGAGATTGTAGCAGTAGCAGAAGGTTTTGATCTTGAGGATGAAGTATTCACATTTGAGACGAGAAATTATCACCGGCTACATTATTATTTCTATTGGTATTTCATATTGCGGGACAAAATATTTATAGGTGAATTGTATTAGATGCCAAGAATTTACATGAAGAGCTTGTAACATAGAACATGCTTGCCAATTACAGTTTTAACATGTAATTTCATCAGGTGCCAATAGTTGTATAGCAGACTACAAAAAAAATTACAGTACAGGAAACACATCTTATCTTGACATTATGTAGATCGTATATATGTAGAAAGATTACTCTCATGCCATTTTGCGAGCACACAACACCCACTGAAATGACGCTTTGTTAAATTTTGTACTACTTGGATAACCTTTTTCCTAAATGTATGTGCTATATAGTATGAAACAATTAGTGTGCAATGTTATTTATATTTAAATTGTTACTTTGTACTTCTTTCAGCCTCTTCTTTTGTCGTTCTGCAAATTCGTATGCCCGATATCAATACAAAAATTATCAAAATTAATTAATTATCTTATTTAAACAATCAATATAAGTATAAGTTCCAGCTATTATAATATTGCTGCGGGCCCCAATATCCATCGAGTAAAAATAGAAACACTCAAGGAAGTACTCAAGCCTTCGGACTTTGTTTAGATGGTTTTGTGGCCAATTACAAACTTATTTTTAATTTTATGATTCCATTTTTTTTACACATGAAATATTTGCTTTTACACTTAATAGATCGAAAAGCTATGAAGGCCTATTTCCTCCTTTGTTTATCTGCAATACCTTCAAATGAGACCATCAATATTATATCTTACAGTAATAAATTAGGTCCTTGTCTCAATTGTTATCAAGTTTCTTACTATCGATCAGATTTTTAAGTTAGTAAATACAATTCGAACAAAATAAAAAACTGATACAACATTAATCAAATTGGTAAATTTTGTAATAGTTGTGATTTAATAGTTAAAAACTCTTGCGATGGCAAAGGATTAATAGAAGAGCTATAATTTGGCTAGATGAGTTAAGATCAGAGGCGGATCTACCTTATAAGGTCGGGGTGGTACACCACCCGCACGCTTCAGCGAAAATTCTTAATAAATATGTTGATATCTCTGCAAAATAGGTTATATATGAAGAAATTCAAATACAAACACAGAGCTGATGCAGCGGAAATTAATCAAGAAACGTACCTTCGGTCATTGTACTTTAAGCGTTATAGGGAGTCGCCCTTGAAACTTTTAGCAGAAAACCTAGGAAGCCTTCTAGCTTGTGCCTACCGTAGGATGCTAGACTGATGGAGTCACAGGCGTATTTATAGATAGGCTAAGGACTCTTAGGCAAATACTTTAGCCCTAGAGACTTCTCCTTAAATTATAATTGTCCAGGGACTCCTAATATATGGTAGTTTCTTTCCATAAAAAAAATTACCATATATGCATAACTACATAATATTATCTAATATATTATTTACTTGGGAGACAAGGTAAATAATTTATTACCTTATATGTTGGCCACACTAGAAGTCTCTAGAAGAGACGATAAATTTTTAACATTCTCGCACTTGGCCGACATATTAAAATTAGATAATCCTTTATGAGAGATAAAACATAATAATATGGCCATGGACTTCATCACACAACTAAAATTTATGCAACAATCACTTTAACCAGAACATATCATTACATGAATCATGTTGGTCATGCTCTTAAACAAACAGTTCCTTCCATGTATTACTATGTACAATATGTCCTAACAAAGTGTCAACAACTTTATGAATGAACTTAATATAAGTCATTTGGAGTCCAATTTTATTGATCGAATGATCACAAAATAATACATGAAAAACTAAAGTGTGCACTATCATGTATATCAAAATAAACATAATGTCCAGACAAACTGTTAGAGAACAAAGCAAGGCTAGATTGAGCTACTAAGACCCATATGAGTTAGCTTCGGCTGCCACTTTTATTATCTTAGAAAAGAAAACTGCAGCTGAATTGTCATAGAAGATTCTCAATGGCCTTGAAATGGAATAAACAATCCTAAGGCCGGAAATAAAATTTTTCAACCATAACGCCTATGATGTAGCTTCATAGCATGCTATAAATTCAACTTCCATTGTGAATATTGCAACAATGGTCTGCTTGACACTTCTCCAAGACACACACCTCTAGCAAGAAGGAAAATATATCCTGAAGTGGATTTACCAGTATCTTTGCATCCACCCAAATCAGAGTCTGAATATCCAATCACCTCCAATGAGTCAGAGTATTTTTTTGTGAGCTTAAAATCCTTGGTTCCTTACAAATATCTCAAAACCCTTTTACCAGCTTTCCAATGGTCAAACCAGGGTTACTTTGATATCTGCCAAGCATTCCTACTGCAAAAGCAATATCAGGTCTAGTACAAACCAGAGCATACATAAGGCTCCCAACAAGCGAAGCATAAGGAATGTCTTTCATTTTCTCCTTTTCCAATGTACTTTTTTGGACATTGATTCAATGAGAATTTGTCATGTTTAATTATGGGTGCTGCTATAGGTGAACAATTCTTCATCCCGAATCTTTCCAGAATTCTTTCAATATAGGTCTTTTGAGACAGTCCAAGTAATCTTTAGGATCTATCTCTGTGAATCTCTATACCAATGACATAAGAGGCTTCACCCATATCCTTCATCTCAAAATTTTGGATAAGGAACTGTTAAGTCTCGCGCAATTACCCAAATTATTACTTGCAAGTAAAATGTCATCCGCATATAGGACTAGAAAAATATATTTACTCCCACTTATTTTAAGGTATATACACTGATTAATGATGTTCTCCGTAAATCCAAATTTTTACGGAAATGAAGAAACAACTTTATGAAATTTAATATACCACTAGCGGAAAGCCTGCTTTAGCCCATAAATGAATTTATTCAACTTGCAAACAAGGTGACTTTTGTCCTTATCACAAAATCCTTTAGGCTGACGAATGTACACCTTCTCTTCAAGATCTCCATTCAGAAAAGCTGTTTTCATATCCATTTGATGTAACTCTAAATCAAATGAGCTACTAATGCCATGATTATTCTCAATGAATCCTTCTTTGATACTGGAGAGAAGATTTCATGGTAATCAATGCCTTTCTTTTGAGTAAAACCTTTAGCTACGAGCCTGATTTTATATCGTTCGGTATTACCAGATGAGTCTCTTTTAGTTTTAAAAACCCATTTGGAACCTATAGTAGAGGCTCCCTTTGGTAATTCGACGAGATCCCAGATTTTAATTTTAGCCATAGATTCTAACTCTTCTTTCATGACATCATACCAAAGTGTGAAATTTTCTCGAATCATGGCTTGTGAAAACGACCATGGGTCATCTTTTAGTCCAATATAATAATTAGACTCTTGGAGATATACAACATAGTCACTAGAAATTCATGATTTTCGAACTCTTGAGGATTTTCTTACTCCCACTGTTTCAGACACTTCTTTAGTGGGTTCAGGTAAATCGGGTTGATCTTCTGAGCAACATTCAAGTTCCCAATATATAAAGGTACCACAAATGGTTTCCTTATTTCTTCCAATTCCACCCTTTGAGTCAAACCACTCCCACTCTTTTCATGCTCCTCAAGAAATTTAGCATTTCTAGCCTCAACAATTTTAGGAGAATGAGAAGGACAATAAAACTTAAATTCCTTAGAGTTAACCGCATAGCCTATAAAATAATCGCTTATTGTTCTTTCATCCAACTTCTTTAGTTGTGGGTTATAAACCCTCACTTCAGTTGGACATCCCCAAACATGTAAATGATTTAAACTAGGTTTTCATCCTTTTCATAACTCAAAAGGTGTTTTGGAGACAGCCTTGGATGGAACCCTATTTAAAATATACACAGCGGTTTTTAAGGTTTCACTCTATAAGGATAAAGAAAAACTTGATCTTCTAATCATGCTTCTTACCATGTCCATTAATGTTTGGTTCCTTTTTTCTGCTACACCATTTTGTTGTGGTGTTCCTGGCATGGGTATATTGAGCAATTATACATTCACTTTCAAGGAACTCAGCAAATGGACCCTTAACTTGTCCCTTATCTGTGTACCTTCCATAATATTTTCCAACCCTATTAGATCTTATAATTTTGATCTGAACACCAGTTTGTTTCTCTACTTCCGTTTTGTAAACTTTAAAAGCATCAAGTGCTTCTGATTTGTTAAACAAAAAATAGAGATACATATATCTTGCATAGTCATCAATAAATGAGATAAAATATCTCTCACCATTCAAGCAGAGGGCAGGAAAAGGTCCACATATGTCTGTATGTATGATCTCAAGCAATTGAGAACTCTTTTTGGCACCTTTAGTTGATTTGTTGGTCTGCTTACCATTTATGCAGTCCACACAAGTCACAAAGTCAGAAAAATCAAGAGCTTTTAGAACTCCATCATTAACCAACTTTTTGACTCTATCGATAGAGATGTGTCCCAATCTCTTGTGCCAAAGACTTGATGAGTTCTCATTGATAATACATTGCTTAGTGCCAATATTTTTGTCATGCAAAGTTAAAATATTGTATTCAAATGTGGGGTCTAGCTCAAGTTTATATAAATTTCCATTCAAATTTGCAAAACCAATAACTTTATAGTCTTTCAAAAATTTCACAGAAGGATAATGAAAATTCAAATCATATCCACTAATTGATAGTCTTGAAAGAGAAATTAAATTTTTAAAATATTCTGGAATATAAAAAGTATTTTCCAAATCTAAGTAAAAACCATCCTTCAAAATGAGCCTATAAGTCCCCACGCCTTCCATAAGTGAATGCGTCCTATTGCCAGAATAGATGTATTGTTTACTTTCTATCGGCTTCCTCTAAGTTAGAAAGCCCTGCATGATTTTGGCTATGTGAAATGTAGCACCAGAATCAATCCACCATGTATTATCAGAAACTTCAGTTAAATTAGATTCATAACATACAAAGGTGAAATTACCTTTCTTCTTAAGCCATTTATTGTATTTCAGGCAATCTTTCTTCCAGTGTCCCTTCTTCTTACAGAAATGGCAAGCAACTTTGTCAAAGGTGCTTTTCTTCTTCATAGGAACACTTTTGCCCTTCTTTGTATTTCTCTTACCATGAGTCACCATATTAACACTTTCAGGTGTCTCATGCTTCAACCTATCTTCTTCTTGAACACACATGGTCAAGAGTTTATCGATTGTCCATTTAACTTTACGTGTGTTGTAAGAAATCTTGAACGGACCATATTTCGCTGGAAGAGAGTTGAGAATGAAATGAACAAGAAATGGTTCAGACGTATCAACCTCATGGGAATTGAGTTTAGCAGCAATATCTCTCATCTCCATAATGTTCTCACGCACTGTACGACTTCTGTCAAAGGTCATACTTGAGAGCCTCTTCATAAGGGTGCTGGCTAATGCCTTGTCAGAGCTTACAAATTGTTCATCAATTGCCTTCATTTAAGCTTTGACCTTATCGCTATTAGGGATAGAACTCCTAATGCTTTGGCTTATGTGGGCTTTAGTGAGCATTAAACTTAAGCGATTAGATTGCTCCCACCGCTCATAATCAGCCTTAGCCGCTAGCGTACTTGATTCCATGGGAATAAGTGGTTCATTCACACAGAGTGCCAGGTCCAAATCCGAGTACCCTAAAGTGAGAAGGACTTTCTCCTTCCATTCATTATCACCAGAAAGCATTGGAATTCGAGCATTCTCATTAAAAATAGCAGTAGGAAAAGCCGTAAAGACTGCAAAACAAGGATAAACATACATAAGCTATGAAGTATAATCCATCAAAGGTGAATCGCATAAAATACCGATTCTAAGTAAATTCTAGACCCTCCTGCGGGCAGAGGTTGCAACCCATGCATAGAATTTACTTTTATTAGACTAGTAAACCAAAACATATGGAAATTAATTTGTAACTTTGGGCATAAGATAATTTTCAACTTGAAGGTTTACTATCTCATTCCAATTAATCTCACCAAAATAGTTACCTCCCTATTGGGCCGAGTTACCATTTTAATGAGATATCTGGATAAATAGATGTCATTATAATTTTAATTTTAATCACCAAATTTTATGTAATTAAATAACTTAATTTCTTTTATATCAAGTACTCAAAATGCTATGGTTACTCCTAAATATATGACATAAAGGAAAACTCAAAATGACATCTCAAAATAATTAATCTTAATTGTCAACTTAAATAAATAAATAAATAAAAAATTGATCAGCTTCAAACTGGGCACACGAAGTATAAGCAGAATGCCTATATAGCCCCATTAGAAAAATAACTCTTATATTTCATCTAAGTAATATAAGGAATTCTCGAGAAAGCAGCAGAATTATCAAAACTTCATACAAATATGATGATCTCATAAGTCAGAAGAACTTATATATAAATTTGCTTTAAAATAAAAAAGCAAACTCAATGCAAATTTATGAATTATTTTATTAATTCTTCAACAAGCCAGAAATTCAACTTTAACCAAAAGTTGAAAAGCAACAGGGACTGGAATATAAGAAAAACGGGCCAAGAATTGCAATATTGTTATAAATATATTATATTATGGATGTTGATTTAGTACTTTGTTGTGAATACGTTTCTTGGAGAAGCTTATTTATATGGGACTCCACCGTAAATGTGTTTATTCATTTTGTACTTTAGTGGAAATAATCCTCCTAAAAAAGCTTATTTTTTCGGTATTCCGTTATAGATAAACATCACCCCCGCTAGAAGATTATCTATATTTGGTATAATGAGCTTATCCTTTCGATACCCTGTTATGGATAAACATCACCCTCGGTAGAAGATTATCTATATCTGGTACAATAGGCTTATCCTTTCGATATTCCGTTATGGATAAACATCAAACCCGGTAGAAGATATCTATATCTAATATAAAGAGCTTATCATTTCAGTACTCCATTATGGATAAACATCACTCCTAATAGAAGATTATCTATATCTGGTACAATAGCAGCTTATACATCAACTTACACGGCAGCTTCCTTTCTTCTATAAATAGAGAAAATTTCAATTCATTATGTACATAAATATAAAGTTTAAATAATATATCAGTTTTTCTCTATACTTATTTTTACTTCACAGTTTATTTTATAACAAATATACTAATGATTGTATCTTTTCTAAGTCTCTGTTACAAAATTTTCTCCACATGACCAAGTAAAACCATACTTAAAACAAGATCCAAGACCTTTCTGGTCAAATAAGTTCAACCACTTAAAAGGCTAAACGAACTTATAGCATAAATAAAAAAATATATATATTTCAAATCTTGTTATAATTCCCAATCAACATATCAAGAAAATTCCAAAGGGTTCAAAATTGGCCGAGTCCCATGTTCAATTACTATAGTCTTGGTTTAAAATGATTGAGGAAACAAAGGCATAATCTAAACCAAGAGAATAATGAAAACGACAACTCCAAACTTTATTCCAGTATTTAAAACACAATAAAGGGGTGGGAGACAAAATAACCAGGATGCCAAGAATCTAGCAAATAACGTGGAACACTGTAACATATATCACCAATAAAATGTTGTTTCCACCGTGATTTAGTTAACCCATTCGAACTATTAATCGAAAAGCGTAGACTATCATATGAACCAAAATACATCGACTCAGTCATACAAGAATTTGAACCGCCATATATTGCATCAACAGATTTTACTAACACCGAACACATAGCTAAAGGGTAGTTCTAATACCACATGAAGAAATTTAAATATAAATACAGATCCGATGCAACGGAAATTAATTAAAGAAACGTATCTTCAGTCATTGTTGTTCAAGTGTTGAAATAGCTTTTGAAACTTTTAGTAGAAAACTTAGGAAGCCTTTTTGACTGTGCTTATGGTAGGATGCCAGACTAATGGAGTCACAAGCGTATTTATAGGTTCCTAATATATAGTAGTTTCTTTCCATCAAAAAATTACCATATATACATAACTACAGAATATTATCTGATATATTATTTACTTGGAAGACAAGGTAAATAATTTATTACCTTATATGTTGGCTACGCTAGAAGTCTCTACAAGAAACGATAAATTTTTAACAAGATACATAAAGTGGCACCCAAATTACACAAATGACATGTTGGTTTCAGGGTTCCATGCTGCTTTTGAAGTCTCTAATTTACCGCACGAGGTTGGGTTCAATTCCCTGCAGCGACATCTTCTATGTTTCTTTTGTTTTAAAATCTTTTTCCTACTTACTAGTCCCTATTTCCTTTATTCTTGGTTGGGCCTTGGGCCCTCATCTCTTCTTACTTTTCTTTTGTGAAAATAGTACGGTTAGCCAGTTTTCGGACTGATAATTGAAAAATAGCCAGTATTTGCAAAGTCATCGAAAAATAGTCACTGTTTTGCTGTAACACAAAAATTCCAGCATATTATACTGGAGATTGGTGCACCTATGTATGAACTTCCAGCACACGAAAATTTCCAGCATAATATACTGGAGTTTCAGCTCTAGTATAATATGCTGGAAGTTCACATGTAAAAAGTTCGAACTTCAGTATATTATGTTAGAATATTTTTCGAATTTTGAACAATATTTTCGTTCAGATTTATCTTTACATGAAAAGTGTTTAAATTTTAATTACTTTTGAAACTGTGGTTATTTTTCAATTACCGCTTGTAAATCTAGCTATTTTTGAATTTCATCCTTTATCCTCTTTTTTCTTTGTGTGATATGCTTACCAAATCCCTCTATTCTCTTTCTTTTCTCAAAATTTCTTTGCATTAGTCTTCATTTTGCTTCCTGCAATTATATTTTATTTCATAAGCAATTTCTTTCAACGCAGAATTTTAAAATTTTAGATGATATATATTTTTTCTCTTTTTAGTGATACAATATTAATTATATATTGGAGTATAATTTGTGTAGTATTATTTATTGATTTTTGAAAAAAATATACCGATTAATAGAGGTTTTAAGTTGATTCTCATATATTGAAAATTTAAATATTTTGGCTTTGAAAATAATTGTCATATAACTCAACTATTAAATTGAAAAAATTAACCCAGGAGTAATGATTAATTAATCAAATCAAACAAAAATTATATAGTAATTAAGTTATTCTTTAAGAGATTTTTCTAATTAGAGGCGTACTTTGAAGAAATATCTTTTAAAAAAAAAAATTTCTGCTAGAAAATAATTAAATCAAGTGTAAACAAGTTGACTAAAATTGAACTTTTTTTAAATAATTAACCTAAGTGGATTAACCAAAAATTAATTAAATCATATATTTTTTCTATTCGATCTTTCTGTCTAGTGATAGATACACTATCAGAGGTGAAGCTAGAAATTGAAGTGTGTGAATTCTAAACAACAGAACCCTAACTATTTTCTTATTTGGGTGCAAAATCGTGAAGAAGCGTCCTTTTTCTTTTGTTTTAGTATTTTAGAGGAGCTTTTGTATAAATAAAGGAAAAGTGAAATTCTCATTTTGCAAAAACCAGTAGGTTCCTTTCTTTAGAACTTTGTCGTTTCGTTCTATTTTATAATTAGTGTGTGCTTATTTTTTGAAAAAACTAAAAGAAATTCCGAAGATGCTCCAGAATCATTTCGATTGCTCGTTTGAGAATTATGATCTTTAGCTCTGGAACTGAATCATTTTCTTGATGCCTTTTGTTACTAGGTTCGGCGTTACATTTTTTTATTTGAGCTGTGATTTTTTCAATACAATACAGGGTTCAAAAAAAAGTAACTACCTGCACCCACAACTGTAGCTTCGCCCCTGTATACTATATACATATAATGGCACCCGCAATCTTTAATCCTGGATCCGCCTATGATTAAGATGAGCTGAAGTCAATGCAAAAGGAAGAAGTTGAAGTGCGGAGATCTTTAGGATGACTTTGGCTCCATGTGTTTATCACCTCTGCATTGAGAGACATCAGCTGAGCCTAAGAGCCTCATCAGAAGAGTCATACAAGAAGTCTTCTACAGGGGAATCCCAGAATAGCAGACTTACTAAGGAGCTTGAAAAACTAAATTTTTATCCTACATGGTATACAGGTAATATGTCCTGTTAGTAGTTTGGAAAGTGGATATTAGCTGTGAGAAGTATATCGTGCAATTGTCTATTTGTAGGTTTTTCGTTGTATTGACTGTACATAATACCTTTGGTAATAAAATCTTATATTTACCCAAAAAAAAACAATTAAAAACTAACCATATTGGTTTGATTTTATTTTCAATAAAAAACCAACGAAAGCTTACCGTGAATACCCGACGACAAGGACGAGAGGAGGGGAAAATATACTCTCTTTCCCTTTTCAATTGTTGAAGAAAAGGAACCAAAATTTTGACTTCTATCCCAATAACTAAACCGACCACTTTAGCAAAAACTATTTATGTCGTTAGCCTCAAAACATTGAAAAATTAATGATTAACACTCAAAAAGCAGATTATTGCAACATCACGTCATCAAAGCACAGCTTTTTTTCTTTAACATTATTATTAAGGGGTCCTTTGGTTAAAAGGATTAGAAGAAATATCTAAGGATAAAATTTTGAATAAAAATATTATATTTTGTTTTCCCATAACCAATACATTATTAAATTGGTTGTACAAGAGCAAAATAAGCATAGCATAAACTAACACAACGTTCAGTTTGCAGTCTGAGGCGCATTTAGGATTTTAGTTCTATGGATTCAGCATTTAAAATTATGGGTTCATATTTACTATTTATTACGATTTTAGTAATTTTTTATACATAAATTTATGCTCTGCGTTAAAGTACTGGGTTCAGTTAAATCAGGTGATTCTATATTGCATCCGCCACTATTTGCAGTATTAAATAAGACATGCATTATATTATTTTAAAATATATGTATTATTTTATACAAAATAAAATATAAAATAATGAAATTAAAA
Organism: Nicotiana obtusifolia; assembly: GCA_002018475.1. Lineage (NCBI taxonomy): Eukaryota > Viridiplantae > Streptophyta > Magnoliopsida > Solanales > Solanaceae > Nicotiana > Nicotiana obtusifolia. Next base: position 46,208 of record MCJB01046899.1, read on the forward strand.
GTACTTAAAGACAAAATTTCCCTTAAAATATAAAACTAATCACGGATGATAATGTTGCATATATTATTGCTCACCCGCATAACAATCTCTACATTTTAATTCATGCATAACTAATATTTAAACTCAGAGGTGGATTCAGAGTTTATAATTTATGGATTCCAACAGCAATATCAAGTTAGCAAATGAGTTCAAAATTAAATATTTATAGATATTTAATAAATCTTTTAATACATATACAAGGATTGTGCAAAAGCTAATGGGTTCTCGGGAATCGACATGTTGGCCTCTAGATCCACCACAGTTTAAACTAACCGATCCCTAATATTTAAGCTAATTTCATTTAAACTAAAAATTTCGAATTTTTGAATATCTAAAAATTAGAAGCATCAAATCCAATATCTAATTCGAAATTTAAAATTTTTAAAAATTAAATCCAAAATTCAATCTGTAATAAAAAATTCAATAAAAATCCAAAAAGTTCGAATTTTGATTGAATTTTGAGTTTGCCGACTATGTCCACCCTTAGCGATAATTAGAAAAACGGTCGAATCGTTTATTAACTTGATTTATGTTATTTCCTTCATTTGAGCTTGGAAGCATGGGCTAGACTTCACTTAGGTACCTTAATGTAGGATAAACGTTCGCTTTTAACAAACGTTTTCTCAGTGAAATCTTAATACTTTTTTTGTTTTGTTGAGTTGTCCTACATCGGCGGGTAATTGGTGTCATACTCTTCTTATAAGATCTCGATCAATCTTTATCTCACGAGCTAGTTTTTGGAGTTGAATTCAGCCCAACATTTTTTTATCATGATATCAGAGCCAGACTCATCCCAATTTATTGCTACTGTTAATTATGTAGTCCACACTCCAGTTTGAAGGCATGAGCGTGATAGAGGTGTTGAGTTGTCCTACATAAGTGGGTAATGGATATCTTACTTTCCTTATATGGTCTCAATATATTCACTTACGAACTAACTTTTGGGATTGAATTAATTAGACACACAAAGCCCGTATCTTTATCATATCTAAACTCTAGCGCCTAGGAGGCTGGAGACCAGAGAAATATATTCCAACTAGTGGCAATTGACCCGTGCCCAAGCTTAACTTTTTAAAATCACAGAACAATTATCTATTTTAGTCAAAGAAGGTTAGCTACAACAAACTTCGCACATTGCATTTGCAGCAAGAAGTTCAGTAAAGTAGAAAAAAGTATAAGTTGATCATTTACAAAGATTGACGTTGCTATAGTTGTTTATCGTCAAAATCGATATTAATTGAATTTATATGCGGTTTTAAAAATACGTGATTTAATTTGATACAAAATAAAAAATCAGATTAAAATTAAAATTAATGATAAAAGGTAAATGCAAACCACACAAGTTAACCAGTTTTGGCCTTGAAGGTTGATCGCCCTTGAGCCAAAAAATGTTGCAATCGGTGTTGGAACAGAGTGATGAGATAATCATAACTAGAAAGATTAGTATATTGCTTTAGAATGTCAGTTACCATGCGCTTTACAAATAATCAGACCTCCCTTTATATAATAGAGGAGACCTACTTTAGGTACAATTCTGTAAAAGGTAAAAAATCTCATGATTTGCTCATTAATCGGTTTCATACGTGCCGAGATTTCCGCCGTGATATCCGACCTTTCACGGATATTTCAGCCTTCTGTTATTTGGATTTGATAATGTTTTCTCGAGTTAATTTGGAATAGGGGTCAGTTTCGGGGTTACAGACTCGATAATCTTGAAGACGCATGTTCCAACCTCGTGCTTAGGTTCGATGGAATCCAGGGTCGATCTTCAATCCATTATGTTTCATCCCCGGTCTATCATGCAATAGGAGAGCTCGGTTTCTACCGTATACAGATTGTTCCCTCGTTTTTCGGAGAGTAAATGACAAGAAACGATATGAGCCTCAGATTCTCACTATACGAGCTTCCGATTCTCACTCTGATAAATGACGACAAATTCATGATGTAAGTGATAAGAATAGTTGAAACTTCCCGTCGGTCCGTCTTCAAGATATTAAATGTGTGTCAGTTAACAGTCTGCCGCTTTAGGATGCGAACCGCCATTTGAGAAAACTATAAATACCATTTTCATCAATTCATTAGAACTTTTACATTCAAATATTTGCACTTATGTTTAAAGAAAACTCCATCACTCTCATCTTCAAACTTCTTCCCTTCTGGTTTTCTGAAAGCTTTCATAAGTTATCTGCTAATTATACCTCCTCTTTTATCAGCACCTTCTTTTCTCCTCTATTTAGAATCAATGACAAAGACTTCAAAATCTGTTCCTAAAAAAGAAACTCCCTCTTCCTCGAAACCGACTGAGAATGTTTTGCCTGCTGTTACTGAGGAACCGACACCGGAACCCCTTCTAAAGATGTTCGTCCCCACGGGGAGTCCAACCGGAGCCGATTTCAAGGTTGAGAAAACCTCCTCGGTACCGGGCCGGTGCGAACCGGTCTCAAAATACATATGTTCGGTCACCTACAGTGTTCTAGATAAGGTCAAGGAGGACTGCAACTGGGTCGGTAAGCACGTAGTGGTTCCTACGCCCGAGGAAGCAATCACCACCCACGGGGAGGGTTTTTTTTAAGTGTTTACACTTATCCCTTTATGTTGGGCCCTTTGGACCCGATTATCATTGCCTTTTGTAAGAGATACGAGGTGACCCTAAGCCAAATTCATCCCTCCTTCTAGAGGATAGTTATCCTCCTCCGCTTTTTTGTAAACAAGATCGAGGGGTGTCCCTTCACCATCGATCACCTCATGCATCTATACAGTCCCCGACTCTATCAAGGGGGGCTAATAAAACTTGCCCGTCGGGCCAGTAAAGCCCCATTCTCGAGCATCGACGAGGATTGGGACCGAGGCTGGTTGGCCGATTAGTTCGAGTGAAGACCTCAGACTTAATCCCAGTCGAGGACATGCCATTTCCTAAGAAATGGAACATGAAGTGTAAGTATAACCTTGCCTTTAAGAATTTGTTTATCAATTCTCTTTTTCCCTTCTTCTTATCTATTCTTTGTGATGTAGTTGTTACTCGGATGCCGGATGCAGTTCCTCGACTCAAGGAGTGGGTCGAGGGCATCGTGTTGCAAAAACTCTATTCCGAGTGCGAGTGGCATGAGCTTTCGAAGGGCCTATGGGAGGCCCGTTCTCATAATGATATTTTTTCTTTAAGTTATATTCGACTTTACTTCCACACCGTTGATTTCTAACTTGTTTCACTTTCCTTTTGCAGGTTTACCAAAAGATGTTGAATGAAGCCTCTATCCGGTGACGATGACGTCTTCACCAAGCCCCCTGCTCAGAAGCAGGATAAAGAGAAGAAAATAAAAAAGGCTCAGAGTTTTTCGGTCCCTGAGAAGGATAAACCGAAGAGGCGATTGGTGCGAAAACCCAAGGAAAGCACTAGTGCTCAAGCGCCGCCTCCTGATTCACTTTATCGATTACGAGATGAGTCCGATGTAAAGGATGGGCCTTTGACCTGATGGATAGCGTGCCGCCTCAGCTCGAAGGTCAAGGAGCTTCCGAGCCGGAGGAGGGTGAGGCTGTCCCTCATCAAGTTAGAGAAACCGAGGAGGTCGGGACCGGATCATCGCGAGTTGAGAGCAACGCCTCGAACGAGGCACTTGGCATAATAGAGATTTTCGAGTCGCCCTCATTCACAGAATCGATGTTTAACGAGGCACAAGCTGCTAAAGAATGCCCCGCCGAAGGGACTCATGGAATGCATGATCTTTTCCGCGGTATATTCGATAGCGTGGACTCGACGGCCACGGAAGACGCTACCGATTTGGGAGACTTAGATATACCGAGGAAAAGCAAATCCCCATAAGAAAGTGGGCCCTTTTCGAGTCCGAAATTGGTCAGTAAATTTCCTGCTTCGAGTGCGTATCCCGATCGGAAACGTACTATTATTTTTTCCCTTCCAGAGGACGCTCGGATTCTTTCTCCCTCCGAGGGGTCACTAGCTATCTTCGGTGCCTGGTGAGCGAAGATGATCAAGCTAAGATGAACGAAGTGAATGCACCCTGCCTTTTCAACGAAGCGCAACAGGCATTGAACCGGGTAACTTCATGCTTCCCTGAGTGAATTTTTTTACTTACACTTTAGATTGTTTTTTTCGCAGATGACTTAGCTTTTCTTTTCTTGCTTGTAGGATTCGGTGCTTCATCACGAGGCTTTTTTGAGGCACCGGGATGACCTAAAACAACTTGAAGGTGAAGTTCAAGAGCTTACTAAAGATGCCTTTAAACCTCTTAGTAAGCAGCTCAAAGGGGAGGCTAAGAGTCACCATGCCGAGCTGGAGGTTGCTCGGAAGGATCAGGCTAACTTGGTCGAGCAGGTAAAAGTTTTCGAAGTAAGTGATGATGAATTTGATTCGATGACTGATGGTCAAAATCCGCAGGTCCAGCAAAAACTCGATCGGATTGATCAGCTTCGAATTGAGATGGATGTGGTCAAAGCTGAGACCGATGAATGGAGAGGCAAGATGGATCGTCTGGCCTCGAAAAAAGAGGCTATTCGGGCGCAGCTAACTTCAGCTGAAATCCAGCTAAGAGCGGAAAAGGAAAGGGCCGAGATCCAGACCAAAAGGGTCGAGGAGCTTCAATCTCGGCTAGGTTCGTCCGTTTCAGATCGAGATAATCTAGCCAAGGACCTTAAAATGGTCAAGTCAGAAGTCGTGGTGGTTAAAGCCAAAACTGATAAAATGGTGGCCCAATACAAGGTTGATGCCGAAGCGGCTCAAGAACAATCAAAAAATATAGTCGAGCATGTGAAGTGGAAATCCCGTAGGTAGGCCCTCGAGGAAGTTCACGCTCGAGGTTTTGACTTATATACAGAGATTGAGGATGCCAAGGTGTTTGAACCCGAGGCCAGGAAATTGGCCTATCCCGAGGAGGATGATTCCGGGGGCTCAGTCGGATCCGAGGATGGAGACAACCCCGAAAACCCCGATGACAAGGCGGGCTTCGGCCATGATTAGGTCGCTTCTGCTCGATTTTATCCCTTTTTGTACTTAATACTGTGTGTCAAGGCTGCTCAACTTTTATAATACTTCATAAATACAACTTTTCTGTTTCTTTTTGGTACTTCTCGAGTTCTTTCCTTTGATTTTTTTTTTATCTTTTGCAAAAATTGAAATGCCTTAACATTAAGTAGTCATGTCCGGAATCCTGAATAGGCTTGGCTTTTGATTTCGTTATGTCTAAAGCATCGTGGGACCTGGTATGTCCAGGAACCTTTTCCCTGAAATACTTATGCTTTTTAGAATATGATTTGCCGAGAGTGTGTTTTCGTAAGCTTTATTGTTGGTAAGCTTTTGTTTTCTCGGGTTTTGTTAACCCAGAACATTCTCAGCCTTTTGTTTTTTGTATTATCTTTTTGTTAAGGCCGTTCGGCCTTTGTAAAAAATTTATATCTCAAAGATCGAAATGCCTTAGCATGAAATAGTTAGGTTGTGTTCGAAGGTTCAAACAAACCTTGCCTTTAACATTATTTCGTTTTGAGGCATCATGGGGATTCAGTGTTACTGAAAACTTTTCCCCAAAGTAGTTTAGGTCTATAGTTTGCCGAGGGTAGCCTTTAGAACCGGCTAAGAAATTTCAAGGTCTTGTTGTTTATGGGCTTCGAATGTCTCTTAGTCGTGTTTATGTGGCTGTAGCCTTTATAGTTCCGGTTTTGTCCCGTGTTAATATCACTATCCTGAGTTATCGGGGTTTGCCGAATATGGCAGTCCCCGAGTGCTTTTTGGTGGCCTTAGCCTATAAGGTTTGGGGGTTTCCAAATAGGTCTTATACCCCCGAGGTCTAATATCTTGGACCGTCCGAGTTTGTTTTTTCGGACGGTAGTCCCCGAGTGAGAGAGTGGTTATTCGAACTCATGTTAAGGCGGCCCTTGGGCTCATTTCCTTTAGGAGATCGGAAGCAGGGAATTCCTTGAGAAATGTAAAGGAAAAAGTTTCAAAAGACAAAATGTTTGCAAGGAAGAGACTTCTCTTTATTCTTGTGCATAATAGTAATGTATGTGTACATGCTTTGTGTCAGGGTTCGAGCAGTCTATGTGAGTACGATTCATTTAACTGTTTGGCCCTTACATTGAATCCTATCGATCGAGACCCTTCAATCCTAAAGTCTCTTTCCATGCTAAAGTCAATATTACAGGGTAACGCCCCCCAGTGTTCGGGGTTGATCGAAGAGAGGCCTCGAATGCTGTTGTGATCATCGTCACCAGTTATTTACCGGACTTCGATTCTTAGTTAGCACCATTTACTTGTTGCCTCGTTAAAATCCTTCCCGTAAAACCCATTTGGGACAAAATCGGTTCAAGGGCAAAAGAGTGCAACGCGTGCTTTCAGACCTAAAATCTCGTGTCGTCCCTTGTTGGCTACCTGCAAGCATTTTTAAAATGTAAATAAAAGAAAGAAAGGGGTCGTACCTTAGCAGTAATATCGCGTCAAGTGAGTTATATTCCAGTTTTTCGGTAGTTGCTCGCCGCTCATTGTTCCGAGTTTGTAGGATCCTTTTCCGATGATCTCGATAATTTGGTATGGTCCTTCCCAGTTCGGTCCCAATTTCCCTTGGTTCGGGTTCCAGGTGTTCAGTGTGACCTTTCTTAGTACCAAGTCCCCGGTATTGAAATGTCGAAGGTTGGCCCTTCGATTGTAATACCTTTTTATCCACGATTTTTGTGCGGCCAACCGGACAAGGGCGGCTTCGTGCCTTTCATCTAATAGCTCCAGCCTCGTACTCATAGCCTCGTCATTTGATTCCTTTGTTGCATATTGGAATATGATACCTGGTTCTCCGACCTCAGCCGATATCAAAGCTTCGGCGCCATAAACCAGAGAGAACGGGGTAGCTCCGGTGCTGGACTTCGAGGTTGTATGGTATGCCCATCGGACTTGAGGTAATACTTCCTTCCATCTTTCTTTGGCATCGATTAACCTTTTTTTGAGGTTTTGGAGTATGGTTTTGATAGGATCCTTTTGATCTTGTGGTCTTCAAGGAATTTGGTTACTTTGTTGCCAACGAATTGTTTCCTATTATCGCATACAATTTCGGCCGGCATTCCGAATCGGCATATGATATGGTCCCAAATGAATTTGATGACTTCCTTCTCCCTGACCTTCTCGTACGCCTGGGCTTCCACCCATTCAGAAAATTAGTCAGTCATAAACAATATAAATTGAGCCTTACCAGGTGCCCGTAAGAGGGGGCCAACAATGTCCATTCCCCACTTCAGGAACAGCCATAGCGACAAAACTGAATCCAGCATCTCCCCGGGTTCATGAATCATCGGAGTGTGCCTTTGGCGTTTATCACATTTTCGAACGAACTCCTTTGCATCTTTTTCCATGTCGATCCACTAGTAACTGGATCTGACTATTTTTTGGACCAGCGATTCGGCTCCCGAGTGATTTCCACAGGTACCTTCGCGGATTTCCCTCAAAACTTACTCAGTATCCCCCGGCCCTAGACATATTACAAGTGGGCCATCGAATGTTCTTCTAAACAGAGTTCCGTTCAGACAGGCTAAATTGGGCTGCCTTTGCACGCAGGGCCCGTGATTCTTTTGGTTCCGACGGTAGTTTATCGGTTCTGAGATATTTCACGTACTTATTCCTCCAGACCCAAGTTAGGCTCATTGAGTTGATCGGCGTGGCCTTCTTCCACCACCTATCTCATAAGCTGTACGACTTCTCCCGAGTTGAACTTGTCGTCCTCGACCGATGACCCCAAGTTAGCGAGGGCTTCAGCCTAGTTATTTTGATCCCGACGTACATGTTGCAGAGTCCATTATTTGAACCGGTGTAGTGTCACCTGTAACTTGTCCAAGTATCTTTGCATTCGTTCTTCTCTAACCTCAAATGTTCCATTAACATGGTTTACCACGAGGAGGGAGTCACACTTGGCTTCGATCACCTCTGCCCCCAAGCTTTTGGCTAGTTCAAGGCCTGCAATCATGGCCTCATATTCGGCCTTGTTGTTAGTCAGTTTCACAGTCTTAATAGATTGTCTAATTATATTACCTGTTGGTGGCTTTAATAAGATGCCAAGTCCGGACCCTTTTGCGTTTGAGGCGCTGTCCGTGAAGAGGTTCCAGATTCCTAAGGAAGTTTCTGAGTTAACCAATAACTCTCTTTCGACCTCGGTATTAGGGTAGGCATAAAGTCGCCATAAAGTCTGCCAAAATTTGAGATTTAATGGCAGTCCGATGTCGATACTCAATATCGTAACCACTTATCTCTATGGCCCATTTGGCCAATCGGCCCGAGAGTTTGAGCTTATGCATAATGTTCCTCAACGGGTATGTAGTTACGACACATATGGGGTGACATTGAAGTACTATTTTAGCTTCCTAGAGGTGCTTAACAAAGCGAGCGTCAGTTTTTCCAGGTGAGGATACCTAATTTCGGCCTCACCCAAGGTCCTACTAACATAGTAAATTGGAAATTGGGTACCTTGCTCTTTCCGAAGTAGGACTCCACTTACTGCTACCTCCGAGACTGCCAAGTACAAGTACAGTTGTTCGTATGTCTTTGGAGTGTGAAGCAGGGGCGGGCTCGATAAATACCTTTTAAGTTCCTCCAAAGCTCATTGGCATTCCGGGGTCCACGAGAAGTTGTTCTTCTTCTTCAACAATGCGAAGAATCAGTGGCTCTTGTTGGACGACCTTGAAATAAATTGCCCTAGGGCGGCTATGTGCCCGGTTAACCTTTGCACGGCCTTTATGTTGTCCACGACCGTGATATCTTCGATGGCTTTGATCTTATCGGGTTTGATCTCGATTCCCCGATTAGATACCATGAATCCGAGGAACTTACACGACCCAACTCCAGACGCACATTTTTCTGGGTTCAGCTTCATATTATACTTCAGTATGCTGAAGGTTTCTTGCAAATGATTTAAATGGTGCTCTGCTCGCTGGGACTTAACTAACATACCATCAATGTAAGCTTTCATTGATTTTCCTATTTGTTCCTCGAATATTTGATTTACTAGGCGTTGGTAAGTAGCACCAATATTTTTTAATCCAAACGGCATTACGCTATAACAGTATGTGCCGTATTTAGTGATGAAGAAAGTTTTTTCCTGATCATCTGGGTCCATCCGTATTTGGTTGTACCCCGAATAGGCTTCGAGAAAACTAAGGATCTCATGGTCGGCCGTGGCATCGATCATAACGGTTGATGTTGAGCAAAGGAAAAGAGTCTTTGGGGAATGCCTTATTCAAATCTTTGTAGTCTACACACATTCTTAGTTTATTCCCATTTTCAGGGATTACCACTACATTTGCTAACCAATCCAGGTATTTGACCTCCCGAATAGGCCCAACTTTAAGAAGTTTAGATACCTCATCCTTGATGAAAGCATGCTTGATCTCGGACTGGGGTCTCCTCTTTTGTTTAACCGGGTGAAATTTCGGGTCTAGGCTTAGCTTGTGAGTGGTTATCTCTAGGGGGATTCCTGCCAAGAGAAACAATTTTCGTTAGTTATAAGAAATTGAATGAGTTTTTTCTTGAGCTCGGAGCTTAGCCCCGTGCCCAGGTATACCTTTCGATCGGGCAAGCTTTCTCGCAATATGACTTGTTCCAGCTCCTCGACCGTCGATGTAGTGGCGTTGGAATCATCGGGGGATATAAAAGATTTGGGAACCCCATAATCATCATCCTCGACTTCCTTTTGTTTATCCGAATCTGCCAAAGATGGTATCAGTGATTGCTATTTGGCCCCATTTTTGACCATCTGGTTTGGGCCCTTCGATGTTGAAACTGTAGATGCCGGTATCACCTCCTCGACTGCAAACATTTCCTTCGCAACCGGTTGTTCTCCGTAGATTATTTTGATGCTGTTGGGTGTTTGGAATTCAGTGCCTGGTGTAGTATCGAGGGCACTGCTCTCATGGTGTGATTCCATGGCCTCCCGAACAAAGGTTATACCTCATGTCCACTTCGATCACATAAAATTTAGTCTCCTGGATGGTTCTGGCGGTGTTTACGGGTAATGTTATTTTGCCCTTAATGGTCTCACATGGCATGTCGAATCCGTTCAGAACTCGAACTGCAAGCACGATCTGGTCTTGTGAACCGAGCTGCTCCACGACCCTTGATCGAATGATGTTAGCCGAGCTACCTGGATCAATTAACACACGTTTAGCCCGAATTTTATTTATGCGTATAGATATTACCAGTGCATCATTGTGGGCCTGCACGATTCCTTCCGCATCCTCGTCGTTGAAAGATAAAGTTCCATCCGGTATGTAGTCCCGAGTTCGTTTCTCCCTAGTGATGGACACTTTGGTGCGTTTCGACCCCTCCGATGATCATGTTAATGACGTGTTGAGGTTCTTCTTGTTCTTCCTGTTTGTTAGAATCCCTGTTCCTGAAATGATTCTTGGCTCGGTCGCTCAAGAACTCCCGAAGGTGCCTATTGTTGAATAGACGGGCCACTTCCTCTCTGAATTGTTGACAGTCTTCCATTCTGTGATCGTGAGTGCCATGATATTTGCATATCTGGTTAGGATCCATTTGGGTTGGATCGGACTGTAGAGGTCGAGGCCATTTGGCATCTTTGATGCGTCCGATAGCTGATACAATGGCGGCATCATCGACATTGAAGTTATATTCTAATAGCCTCGATGCGTCTTTGGACCTGTTGAAGCCATTTTTGGTCATAAGTTTCCGGCTGCTTTGACCTCGGTCATTTCTCCTTTCATTTCACATGGAGTTTCGCCAGGACTCGCTGCTTCTCGGATCTCTGTTATACGGCTGATACCGATCCCTGTTTGGCCTCGGTTCGCGATCGGTATCTCTTTTGACTCTGTCGAGGGTTCTAACGGGATAGACAGACCCTGAAGGGGCCCCGAGTTAATTATCTTCGACTCTGATTTTTGATTGATACCGGTTATGCACGTCGGCCCATGTAACAACCCGGTATTCTATTAAGTTCTGCTTCAGTTGTTGTGAAGCCACCGAGCTCCGAATATCAAGTCCCTAAGTGAAAGCTTGAACAACCTAATCATTAGCGGCCGCCGACAAATCCATTTGTTCCATTTGAAACCGAGACACAAACTCTCTGAGCATCTCGTTATCCTTCTGTTTGACTTTGAAAAGGTCCGATTTTCTAGTCTCGACCTTGATGGCGTGCCTTTATGAAAGAATCTGCAAGTATAGCAAATGAGAAAATAGAATTAGGAGGTAAATTGTGATACCATATCATAGCTCCCTTCGACAAGGTCTCCCAAATTTTTTTCAACAGAACAGACTCAATCTCATCGTCCTCCGGTCGTTCCCTTCGATAGCACATGTATACGAGATTACATGCTCGTTTAGATCGGTCCTTCCGTTATAGTTGGGTATTTCGGGCATACGAAATTTCTTGAGGATCGGCTTCGGAGCGGTGCTCGGTGGAAAAGGTTTTTGCACGAACTTCCTGGAATCCAGGTCCTTCAATATCGGAGGTGCTCCTGGGATTTGGTCTACCCTGGAGTTGTAGGTTTCCACCTTTTTGTCCTCAGCCTCGATCTTCTTCTCCCTTGATTCTATCCGTTTTGTCAGCTCCTCGAGCATCTTTATAATCTTGGGGTTAGCTCCCGGTTCTTGTTCGTTTGACCTTTTGACGACCGGTTCATCCCTGCGGGTGACTTCTCGGGGAGGATTGGGCTCAACCCTGCTTGGTGCACGGCTTTGGTTCTGTAACTGAGCTATCGCCGCCTGTTGAGCCTGTAACATTTCGAAGATCACTCGTAGGCTGATCCTGTCTCATTCAATGTTTTGTGTGATTCGAGTTGCCGATCGGGCTCCTCTACGAATGCTATTTTCGGGGTCGGTAGGCAAGTTTGCATCGATAGCCACATGCGAATTAGCGACAATCGGGTCTGCGATCGGAATTCTAGCGGGATCAGCAGACGGTATCTCGTTACCGGGCACTATGTTGTTATTTTCACCTTGGTGACCGGACTCGTTGTCAACATGCAGAGGTGATGATTGAGAGTTTGACATTTTTGTATTTTAGCTTGGAATCAAAGACACTTCAAAAGGTAAGTGTAAAGCAGTGTGTGTTATGGAGATTTGTATAAAGTAACCACTATTATCCTCAGCCCCACGGTGGGCGCCAAACTGTTTACCCCAAAATCGGATAACAATTGAATTTATACGCGGTTTTAAGAATACGTGATTTAATTTGATACAAAATGAGAAATCATATTAAGATTGAAATTAATGACAAAAGATAAATGCAAACCACACAAGTTAAGCAGTTTTGGCCTTGAAGGTTGATCGCCCTTGAGCCAAAAAATATTGCAATCGGTGCCGGAACAGAGTGATGAGATAATAATAGCTAGAAAGAACAGTATATTATTTTGGAATGTCAGTTATCATGTGATTTACAAATAATCAGACCCCACTTTATATAGTAGAGGAGACCTACTTTGGGTACAATTCTGTATAAGGTAAAAAAATCTCATGATTTACTAATTAATCGGTTTCATTGATACGTGTCGAGATTCCCTCCGTGATATCCGATCGGTCACGGATATTTTGGCCTTCCGTTATTTTGATTTGATAATGTTTTCTCGAGCTAATTTGGAATCGGGGTCAGTTTCGGGGTTACGGACTCGATAATCTTGAAGATGCATGTTTCAACCTCATGCTTAGGTCCGATGGAATCCGGGGTTGATTTTCAATCTATTATGTTTCATCCCCGTTTTATCATGCAATAGGCAAGCTCGATTTCCACCGTATTACAATAGTCAGCTTAGGATGTTGACCACAATAAACAACAGCCAGATAGTATAATTAATCAAACCATATTGAGAATTTACTAATTTTGTTTAATTACTCAACTATATGGTAAATCTGATGAATTTTATTTTAAAACACATTTAAAACAGATCTATCAGCTCTTTCTTGAAAAAATAGAAAAATTAAATCAACCACATATATATGCCACAAGCACGAGTAATTAATATACCGAGCAATCAATTAAAAATAGCTTTTGTTCATTATGGCTTCTGTACTAATAAAAGGGAATAAAAGGTCCCAAACAATGACCAAGATCCATCGTCAAGAAAAGGTGTATCAACTGGCCCAACCCAAAATCCTCTCCGTACAAAAGAGAACTGACGAAAACAGTACCTCCACCTTTCATATGACCGTTGCTCCGTCACCGTCCAGTGGAAAACCACCGGATCAATCCCAAAATCTCCGCCTTGCCAGTGCGCACCACCTCCCACAAACAACACCTCAAAACAACATCCCAGCTGACACGAATTTGCAGAATGGCAGATGGATAACTGTAGTGAAAAATCGTCTGGGAGTTCCAAACACACTAAGACACAGCCACCAACTTCAACTCAACCCCCCATCAAGATCTCCTCTAACTTTGATAAGCAAACATAGTCCAAAAAAGGCACAAAACCACCAGCACCTCAAACAGTCACACCGATACCCCAAGCAGTACCTACTATCAACAAAGCTCAAGCACCTAACACCTCCACCAAACCCAAGACTCAATCCAGTAACCCCCCTCCTCCCCCTACTTTCACCCAGTCCTATGCCACTAGATTGAGAGCTAGGCACGAATCAGAAGTCACCCCACTTCAATTTTCACCACCTGTTATTACTACAAAGCAAGGGAAACCAGCAGTGCTATTCAAGAGGGAAGACTACATGGTCAAGTTTGCAGATAGATGCAAATTCACAGTGATAGGAAAATTTTTTAACACCATGCCTAGAATGGAAACAATTAGAAAGAGTTTCACAGCCCAAACTGAACTCAGAGGAGGGGTCAAGATAGCTCACTTCAATGCCAGAACTGTATATATAGAACTCGATAATGAGTATGATCATGCCACTGTATGGACCAAGCAATATATGTACATACAAGGTCAAATGATGAAACTGGAAGCACGGAATCCAGCATTCAAGCCTAATGAAGATACACCAATTGTTCCTATATGGATAGTCATGCCGAACTGCTATGGCATCTTTATTATATGGAAATATTGACTCCACTACTATCACCTATTGGTAAAGCTCTATTCTTGGACCTTGCTTCATTTCAAAAAAACCACAGGAATTGTTGCAAAGATCAAAATGCAAGTTGATCTCACCAAAGAATTGCCTACTCATGTATGGCTTGGATATGACGAGGATGTCAATGGAGAAGGTAAATGGCTCCAGATACAATATGATAATCTCCCTGAGTATTGCACCTACTGCAGACACCAGGGTCATTCAATTCAAGCCTGTAAGCTAAAAGAGGAGGAAAATCAAAGAAGAAAGGAAGAAACATCAGCTACAGAGAAAGAACCACATATCACAGCCTCAAGTCGCATAAAAGACAACCAGTTTAAAGGTAATCAAAAGATCAAACATCAACACCACAATGTAACTGAGACAGCAAAGGAGCAGGTTACTAACCAAAAAGCAGAGGAACACCAACATAGCAAAGAACACAAAATTTCGGGAGACACACCAGCACAAAATGAATGGCAAACACAGAAAAAGAAGCATTTCAAAGGTAACTCCCAAGCCTACAAGAAGCAGCAGCAGATGTACATACCAAAGCAAGCTGTGACACAGCCTGTTGATGTTGCATCCACACATGAAACTACCAAAACTACACAGTCTGGTATACCCTCTACATCCCAACAGGTAGCCCCAGAAATATTGAATTCAATTCATAATTTTGGAGGCACCAACATTGTATCCCATTCCCATGACCCCCCTTTTATAACTGTTGATCATGAAGTTGATGGAGGAATGAAGAAATGTCAGGAGAAAACTAGTTTTTTGCAGGACGGGGTACCTATTGGGGTTGGGATTCCTCATGTTTTGCATAAGTGTGATAGAGTACAATTGATTGACCATAAGATGTTCCCCCTTAATCCCCCTACGCCAGCTATTGTAGAGACCCATACAGTTGCTGCTATGACAGAAGAGACTTTGTGATATAATCAGCTCAGATGAATATCAAATCGATCTGCAGGAAGATGCTATAAGGAGACTCCTAAAAGGAAAAGCCCCTGTAGTGTCTGATTTCAGCATACAGTCCCCTAAATCCAAAAGTAAGCCAAGCTAAAAGAAGAGAAAAGCCATGAGAAAACAGTCTGCAGGAATCTCTATCAATGAACCTATATCAGATCAACACCTTCAAGAATCCACTACTCCGTACCAAAGCCCACCCGCCAATTTGAAATAGAATCCTGATGTTGATACTGCCAACAAATCGCAAACATATAGAGACCATGTGCCAGACCCCTTCTTTTCACAACCTCTGCTACATGCCAATGAGCAGGACATGCAGGAGGACCTGAATAAACACACTGCCCTAATACCTACTCCCCTAGAAGAGTGCCCTCTAAAATATTCTTCACAACATGATGAATATAGGCATATTCTCTCAGAGGATGAGATGAGTGGAGGCTTTGAGGAAGAAGCTGCACTGAGTGATGCCACAGAGGAGGACCAGCATTGTGATCTCCTTGAAGCAGCCATTAATGGGGAACATTATCAAAATGCCATCATTCAGAACCAGGGGTTATCTCCTAGAACATATAACCCATCACCAAGGATCACAAGAAACATGGCTGCTAGAAAAAGCATTGTCCCACCAAACTCCAACCCCTCCTCCATGTTTTAATGATCAGTACACTTATATGGAATGTCAGAGGTATTAGAATCTCTGGAGCCATTGAGAGACTCAAAACATTAGAACAAATTTATAATCTCTCCCTCATAGCTATTCTAGAACCATTCCTAGACTCTTCACATATCACTCAATACCAAAACCAACTCTCATCATGTGTCCAACATCAATGACAAGATATGGATTTTCTGGGATAAGAACTTTTCTGGTACTATCACAGATCAAGATGAATAGCAAGTCACAATTGAACTAAAGCATGCAGAAGCTCCTTAAATCTTCCACCTCACAATCATATATGCTAAATGCAAACCTCCTTTGAGGAGACCACTGTGGGACAACCTAAGGAATAAAGCGCAGAACTATAGTGTACCATGGTGTGTCATTGGGGATTTCAATGTGATTGCATCAATTGAAGAAAAGATGGGGGGTATTAAATACCAACTTAACAAAAGCCTGGAGTTCCTGAGACTCACTGACATTGGATACTACGGACCTAGATACACTTGGTCTAATGGCAGAGGCCCCTGCTTAATTGTCTGGAAAAGACTGGATAGGGGATTCGCCAATGATAACTGGCTTGCTGCACACCCTGCCACTACCATTACACATCTAGTATCCACAGGATCAGATCACTGTCCTTTTCTCATGGAAATCAATGTCAGACAGGATAATGCCACTAAATATTTTAAATTCCTAAATTGCTGGACAGAAAATGCAACCTTTCTGCCACTGGTACAGCAGGTTTGGAATACACCAGTCACTAGAAATGCAATGTGGATTTTCCATCAAAAAACAAAAATACTTTGCAAAGAATTATCCAAATGGTCCAAACAGGGGATATTTTCCAGAAAGTCAAAGAATTTGAAGAGAAAGTCAGAAAAGCATAAGAGACCTGGGCACAGTCTAACAAAGAATCAGATAGAACAATTGCCCATGAACTCAATGCTCAATATGTCAAATATCTGAAAATTGAAGAGGTTGTTCTGAAGCAAAAAACAAAACTACAATGGTTCAAGGATGGAGATGCCAATACCAAATATTTCCATAGTCTGATCAGAGGCAGAAGAAGGAAACTGTTTATCCACAAAATCAAAAATGAAGATAATGACTGGATATATGGAGATGAAGCAATAGGAGAAGCTACCTGTGACCATTTCCACAACTTATTCACTGATCCTGGGGGAGTCATCAGGGAAGATCTCCTATCTCACATTCCTACACTGATTACAGAAGAATATAATCATCAACTCAACAAAGATCCTACAATGGAAGAGCTCAAAGAAACTGCTTTCTCAATGAACCCATCCAGTGCTGCAGGTCTAGATGGCCTCAATGGAAAATTCTTCCAACATTGTTGGGATATCATCCAGTTTGATCTTTTCAAAGTGGTGAAGGCATTCTTCTATGGTCAATCAATGCCTAGGTACATAACACAAGCATGCTTGGTGCTGATACCTAAAGTGGAATTCCCTAACACTTTGTCAGAATTTAGGCCTGTAAGCTTGAGCAATTTCATCAATAAGATCATATCCAAGATTATTTCCAAAAGAATTGCACCTATTCTCCCCAATATCATTTCCCCAAACCAAAATGGCTTTATCAAAGGCAGAAGTATCTCTGAGAATATTATGCTTGCACAAGAGATTATCCAGGGAATCAAGAAGCCAAACATAGGTGCTAATATAGTGATCAAATTGGATATGACAAAGGCTTATGACAGAGTATCTTGGTCCTTTACATGTATAATGATGAGAAGAATGGGTTTTAGTGAAAGAATCATTGACATGGTATGGAGAACAATGTCCAACAACTGGTACTCTGTTATAGTCAATGGCACAAGATTTGGCTTTTTCCATTCCACTAGAGATCTAAAACAAGGGGACCCTCTGGCACCTTCACTTTTCATTTTGGGAGCTGAATTACTGTCTAGGAAGCTCAACGATCTCACACATGATCAGTTCTTTAATGGCTTTTATATGAAAAAGAGAGGACCTCAAATCACACATCTGAGCTTTGCAGATGATGTGATCATTTTCACCTCAGGCTGCAGAACTTCTTTAAAGAAGATCATGAGGTCCTTCAAGATTATGAGAAGACATCTGGGTAGCAGATCAACAAAAATAAAAGTCATTTTATGACTGCCACCTCTACCTTCCAATACACTACCAGGAGAATTAAGCAGGTCACAGGTTTTACCAAAAAGGAATCCCCTTTAACCTACTTAGGATGCCCCCTATACATTGGCAGGAAAAGGATTATGCACTTTAATGGTATCATCTCTAAAGTGGTAAGTAGAATAAGAGGTTGGCATGGCAGGTTATTATCTTATGGGGGTCGATTGACCTTAATCTAGCATGTCCTGCAATCACTCCCTATTCACTTGTTGTCAGCAGTCACACCCCCAAAAGTTGTCCTTAAACAGATAGAGAAACTGGCAACTAACTTTTTCTGGGGGATGAACAAAGAAAAGAATAAATACCATTGGGCTCCATGGCACACACTATCATATCCACTGGAAGAAGGGGGCATTGGACTGAGACCTATAGCAGAGATTTGTAAATCTATGGAATTCAAACAATGGTGGGGATTCAGGACCAAACAGACACTATGGAGCAATTTCTTATTGGCAAAATACTGCAAGAGATCACACCCCAGATCAAAAAAAATGGAGCTCTGGTCAGTCACAGACATGGAGAAGAATGATGATCAACAAAGAAACTGTTGATAATCACATTCAATGGAGACTGCACTCAGGAAATTCCAGCTTCTGGTGGGATAATTGGCTAGGTACTGGGAACTTAGCTAATTTTAGACAAGGGCAGGGCAGGCCTGGCAACACCAAGGTCTCACATTACTGGACAGACGAGCAATGGGATATCCAGAAACTCAGTCAAATAACATCTCAAATAGCTCCTTTGTCCATAATCTCACACATTCTCCAAGTCAAAATCTATTATAACCCCCACATTAATTACACACCAATATGGCAGCCTTCTGCTTCTGGGAAATTCTCTTGTGCATCAGCATGGACTGTGTTGAGAGAAAGAAATCAAGTATGGCTCACAAATAAGATAATATGGCACAAAAAATACCCTTCAAATGGTCCTTTTGCCTGTGGAGAGCATTGAGAAACAAACTGCCCACAGACGACAGAGTAGCTAGGTTTGGAGCTCCAACTATTAATAAGTGTGTATGTTGCATCAAAGCAGGGAATGAAACAACAGAGCACATACTCAACATAGGTCATTTTGCTCAAATCATCTGGAAGCACTTCAATGCATCAGTTGGGATTCAAAATCACAGGCAGTCCCTAAAAATGAAGCTAATGAACTACTGGTGAATGCAAAAAAGAGAGAATGAGGTCCAGAAACTGGTACTAGACACATTGCCAATCATTATATGCTGGAATTTGTGGAAGAACAGATTTGCAGCCAAATATGGGGGAAATCATCATCAGTTACCAGAGCATTGTACTCAATCACATCTGATTTACTTCTGATGCTCAAAACATCTTATGCTAACATCAAATGGCCAGCCACATGGCCAAAAATGTATATGGCTATAGAGAGTTTACAGCATCACACCAATGTGCAGCAATTAGTCTGGTTGAAGCCAACA
Source organism: Nicotiana obtusifolia (assembly GCA_002018475.1). Lineage (NCBI taxonomy): Eukaryota > Viridiplantae > Streptophyta > Magnoliopsida > Solanales > Solanaceae > Nicotiana > Nicotiana obtusifolia. The sequence goes on from MCJB01046899.1 coordinate 65,500, forward strand.
GTTGGGTATGTCAAAATCAACTCAGATGGCAATGCTCTAGGTAACCCAGGGAAAATAGGAACAGGGGTCATCATTAGGGACCAGCAAGGTAATTTCATTCATGCTATTTCAAGTCCACTGGGAGAGGGAACTAATAATTTAGCAGAAACCCAAGCAGAACTCATTGGCATCAATTGGTGTATGCAAAATGGTTACACCAAACTTCACCTGGAAACAGACTCTAAGCTGCTTACTCAATGGCTAATAGGACAGTCTAAGCCACCATGGACCTTAGATATGCTAATTCAGGAAATCAAAAATTTGAGCTAACATTGTGAAGGCTTTAAGTGCACTCATGTCCTGAGAGAAGACAATGGTCCAGCTGATACCCTGTCCAAACTGAGCCATCATTCCAACTCCCTAAGATACTATAACAGCCAAAGGGAATTGCCTGCATACATAAGGGGACTGGTTCACCTTGACAGTAAAGGCACCCTGCATTTAGACATAAGAAGTCCAAAAGACTCAACTTCCCACCACACATGATGCTTCAAAATACGTGTAGGTGATTAACATCAATATACTTGACGAATGAATTAGTAGCTCAGCATACCACAAATTTAACATACAGTAACCCCAACAGAAATAATAAAATATGCAGCAAACTATCTCTCTTTATAACTGATCTATTGCTGGGAAATCACTGTCCACAAACACTAAGACAGTCTGCTGAGGTTTGCAGGTACACACAACACTGTTTCATTGCTGCAGTTACAAAGGCAGTCACCAAAATATGTGGTGCTACAGCCTATGCAACTGCAGCAACACTCCGTTTCACATTTTGTTTTCTTGCAGGGAACTATAACCAAATACTACAGCAGCAGCCTCTTAGTAGCTGCAGCAGCCAAACAAATACACCAACAACAGTAAAATTCAAGCAACATGTCAGCAGCAGACTCCATTTCAGAAGCAAAATAATGGCAAGGAACCATCAGCTGGAGACAGGACTATCAATAGGAGCAGCCATCAAAACAGGAAGCAACTGGAGAATGCAACAGCAACATTAACAGCAGCAACATCAGTAGCAAATCAGCAGCAGCATTGGCAACAGCAGCACTGGCAGCAGCAGCAATTTGATTCTGCTGACTGTTGCTGCAATGTCGGAGTTGCTTCTAGTTCTGCTACTGCCCAGAATTTATGCTTGTCACTAGATTGCTCCCCTGCTGCCAAAATTTTGAGATTATTACTGCATTCTGATGTTGTTCACTATTTGTGTGCTGCTGCTTTAGCTGTTGTTGTTGCTGCTGCTGCTGTGTATTATTTGAAAATGGTTCTGGTGTGTGCTGCTGCTGCTTCCCGAAACAGCAGCTCACACAGGAGAAGTATAAGCAGGAACAGCAGGAGCAGCAGCAGAAACCCAACAGAACCAGCAAGCAACAGAAACAGCAGTAGCAGCAATAACAGCTATAGTAATTGCAGAAGCAGCAGCAAAGGTACCAGCAGCAAAGGTACCAGCAGCAGCAACAACAGTAGTGACACCTTCAACAGCAGTAACAGCAGCAAGGAAGAAATAAAACCACCAAGCAGCAGTAGCAACATTCCTCAACTATGCTTCCTTTGTCAAAGCAAAGTTGAAGTTTGTTACCTTCTGTTTTATGGTACATCACGTAAAAGACTCTCATTTTTTGCTAGAAATAGACCTTATCGTACAGAGAGGATTCTATTTCAAATCACTTCTTTAGTAAAATTAGGAACATATATACTCTTTTGTATAGCTGACCTACATTCGCTTCACAATGTTTTTGTACATATGGTTGACTATCGATGTTATAAGATAGACAATCATTACATCATCATAGGCCTAACTCATTAGAGCTACCTAGGTATATTTGGTTCTCAAGTCTCGATGACCAAGAGTGTACATCCTTCATATTGGGAGGTAAGGCCTAAGTCCCCCTCCAACTTTATATTTTACGATATATATATATATATATATATATATATGAAAATTAACACTAGGCATACTGCCTAGTAAATTATTAAAAAAAAAAAAAAGATCCATCGTCAAAGAAATCATCTTTAAAGCTCAATACATTTGATAATAAGATTTTTGAAATCCACTATTATGAATAAATTATTCTGTCATTGTGTTTTAGTATTTACAACCTAAAGAAATGTCTTAGTTGGCGTTTGGACATAAGAATTATGGAATTCTGGAAAAAGTGAAAGGTTTTTCCAAGTTGAAAATGATATTTGAATATTAGAGTTGTGTTTAGCATGAATATAATTTAGAGCTACTTTTGAATTTTTGTGAGTGCTTTCAAGCGAAAATTTTAAAAAATAATATATTAGAGTTTTTCAAATTTCGAAAAAATTTTAAAATTTAACTTCAAGTAAAATTTAAAATTTTCATGGTCAAACATTAATTTCGAAAAATCGTTTAAAAAAAAAAAGGAATCTTTTCTTATGGCCAAAGGAGCCCTTAGTATTTATTTACATTGCAAAATAAAGGGAAGCTCAAAGTTGAATCCTGGATTTAAGGTCGTCTTTCAATATATTTTGAGTTTTACTTTCTGAGTTTTATCTTCCTTTCATTTCAAAAATTTTTAGTGCATTGTGGTCGTTGAGTAACATGCAAGAGTAAGAGATTTTCTTTTACGATTCCATCTATAAGCATTTTAATATTTGAGAAGATTGACATCGTATTCTAATTTAAAACAGCTCGATGCATTAAGATCCTATGAAAAAATAGCTCCATTAGAGTGCAAATTAGGGGTATTCTAATTTAAGGAATAAATAGAATATACGAGGAGTTGTACGAAGAATCAGAATAAGACAAACCTAAACACTGAATCTCGTCGAGAGCCAAGATAAGGCGGAGAAATCGATGGATACTCTTGCTGTTTGCTTTGGTAAATGAATAAAAGAATACAAAATAGAAGTAGTTAGAAAAAGAAAATGTTTTTTTATTTTGTGTGGGAGAAACAATATATTTCCCAAAACAGACAATTTTAATGAATTTTGACTTTGTTATGATTAGGGGTAGACAGTTCAAATTGAATATGAAATTGCGGTTTGGATTTTTAATTTTTAGATTGAAGAAATGACAATCCAAATTCAATCCAAATAATTTCGGATTGGACCGAATTATTTAAATTCGATTTTAGATTAATCGGATTGAATTTTTTAAATTTTCGATTATGACTTGTAAGCCTATAAGTTGAGCTTATAAAAAGCACTCCACATAAAAATAATCAGTTAAATGAAGTAGAAAAAGGATAATCAAAAGATGTTTTAGTTTTTGATATTTTCTCGACTCTATATAATGCCTCTTCAAGAGAAAATGTCTCGAATATGCAATATATCACACTGGTTCAAATTATACTATTATAAATTAAAAGATTAACTGGGAAAAGTGACCTCAAAATTCAATCTTTAGTCAACTTCGGTCTTGACTCTTCAGTGTTTATAAACGCACTTATGGTGTGGCTGTATGGGTGAGACGTGAGAGAAAAGAAAATCCTATATTATATTTGATTTAGTAGAGAATCCCTTATTGGACTTAGTAATTTGTATTGAATATACGGGCTAATGTTTAATGGGCGTAATACTATTGGACATTTAGACTTATATGGGTAATGCCGTAGTGGGCGAATGTCTAACTGGTAAGGCTAAAAATAAAAGGTAAAAGAATTTTGAATTTTTGAATATTTAAAATTTTTAAAAATAAAATTCGAACTCCAATTTATAATTAAAAATCTAAAAAATTTGAATTTCGGTTCGAATTTTAGACTTGCTCAAACTATGCCCACCTTAATTATGACAAAAGAAAAGGAAAATAAAGGGAAGGACCAAATGCGCGAAAACAGACTTAGCAAGTTGCATTGAGAAAATAGTGCGCGCGGGGGGCGGTGCTCGGTCTCTGGTTTAATTTTATTTTTGTGTTTAATTTTGTCTACTTGCGTTCTGATTTATGTGGGTGTTCATTAAGTAATGAACTTTGGATCCTGTAGAGATGGGTGAGTCGGAGCATGTAAATAAATAAATAATTACATTATCAAATAAGTAAAGAAATTAAACTCTGACCTTCGAATCAATTTTGATTTGATTTTGACTTTATTCAATTTTTTATTTGATTTAAGTATCAGTTTTGATTTGATTTGATAAAATAATGGATGCTTTTTAAATTTGATTTGGTTTCTAAAATCGACAAAAATTTGGCTTGATTTCTTAATTTCAGCAAAAAATAATTGAAAAAACTGAACCAAATCCAGTATGAGTTATATATCTATAATAATAATAATAATAATAATAATAATAATAATAATAATAATAATAATAATAATATATTAAAAAAACAAAAAACTCCTAAATTAAAAGTTAAATTAGTAAAATACCCCTATTATTTTACTAAATATCCTATTAACTTATTTTATAAAATAAAAAAATCCCATATAAAAACATCTACAAACAGACGCCTGTTTAAAAAGTCCCTCTGCCTATAACGTTTGTAGTTTCTCTGCGCCTGTCAGCCCTGAAGCGTTGCCACCGTTTTATTCTATTATTTTAAAAATTAAATTCTCCGCAATTCTCCCTCACTTTGCTATTTTCTTTGATAACGCAGGTTTGCCTCTTATCTTTCCTTCACTAAACTCTCATCTTCTTTCTATAATTATTTGTTTTCATAGTTTTTCTCACTTGTATCTTCCGCGTAGCTACTATTTCCATTATTTATTTGGCAGGTTAAATTGTTAGCGTATATATCTCTGTTGAAGTCGATTTGTAAGTTTTCTTTTATTTACACAAAAAAAAAAGTTCATATATGTACAAACTTCTTATGCTGCTTTGTCCAATGATTTACGGGTTCTGTCTCCAAAATGGTTATAAATTGAATATGATTGCACCTTAATTTAGTTTGAGTTTCTCTAGCCTGGTTAGAGTTTAATTGAGTTTTAAATTTTATGCCCTTAGATTCCTATGTTTCTTTGTGGCATATCGTTTTTTAGATTATGGTATAATTTTTCATTGTTTCTACGAAGTGATTCATAATCTAAATTTGCACATGATCAATGCTATAGAGCAATTTTTAATATATTATTTTCATATCAAAAGTCGAAGTGAGACAATATTCTTAATTGACTTTAAAAGAAATTTTCTAGAGTAACTAAGTGTATTTGAAGAACCCAGAATACTACTTGAGAAATTACTAATAAGAACTTTGTTTGCATAAAGACAATCCTAAGTGTCCCCTTAATCTATTGCTAAACTCATGGTAGATTAGGCTAAAATTCGGAGGAAGAGCCATAGCTTGTTGTGTTCATACAATTTCTTATACACAACTACCAAATCGAAGGCTGAAAGTTTGCTTAGATTCTTAATAGAGTTATAAGAAAATTTTTCAGAAATACTTGAAGAGCCCATAATATGGCTTGAGATATTACTAACGACCATTATAGTGTACAAGAAAGAACTAAATAAAATCTGAATTTTATTTGTCTATAGATTTGCTTAACTGTCCCGTTAATCTATTGCCAGATACAAAGCATATTAGGCCAAAATCCTGAAGAATAAAACAAAAGCAACAAAGCATACAATAAGCACATAGGCACACACAATTAGCATATAGAGTATAGATAAAAGAATTTGACTTTCTTTTACAACATCACAATGTTAATTATAAGAAGTACTTAAATTGAAACCAGGTGAATAACAACTACCAAGAATAATATTTTATCACAATATTTCATATATTCATGACATAGATAGTATAGTCCTATATATTCAAGAGTAATTAATATTTTTGTTTGTTCGTTATCAAGAAAATGGGCACATTTTTTACAAAGTATTTATGTTTTATATTCTTATAGTTTTGCGGTCCTTACGATAGAACAACTTTTGTACTTTGCTCCTTTTTAAAATTTTGAGTTTAATTGCACTATGCCAAACAAATTGCAGTGATTGAACCTATTCTAAGTTGTACTATTATCTGCTTCTTGCTCTTGCAGACAAAATCCTATATATATTGAGAAAGATTAAATTGTGAGTCGTCATTCTACTGCATACTTTTACTTTGTTGCATTCTGGAAGTTACATTATTGACAATATGCCTCCTATAAATTGTGGTAATACTTTTACTACATCTTAGATCATTTTAGGAAACTAGAGGCTAACAATAAAGTCTGTCATATGATGAATGTATCAAATTTTTCTACTCCTTTCTCTTTATTTAAGACATATTAATTTGTTTCCGTATCTTGTAAATATTTTCTTATTTAATTTAAGTTGTATTTATATAAGTTCCATATAGTTAAACGGAAAGAGAAAGAAGACCATATTGTTGTGATAACATTAATGTGAAAAAAGGACCATAGTCATCCGAGAAAAATATCAACCTCTAAGATCTTATTAAAAAATAAGAGAGCGAGTAAATTTGAATAGTACGTGAGCATGTGTGGACTTTTCTGCATAATTTTATCTTGATTTTCTAATTTTCATTTAGTAGATAAATGACTCATTATTCAACTCAATATTTCATATCGCCGATCAAATTGAACTCTTAACATTTATCGATGTATAAATATTACTTATAGGTGTATATAATGAAATTGAAGATTTTGTGCATGGCATTTACATTAAAGTGGAAAAATTGAGGCTTAAATATTTTAGCAAAAAATAATTAATCTTGCAAAGACAATTATATCGAGACGGAATGAATATTTTAATGGCTGAAGGAGATAGAAAAAATAAAGTTAATCTAAGAGTGTTGCTTCCTGCATCGTCTACTGGAGCAATCATATTTCAAAGAGAGATATACCAAAGTTTTTTGATAGTATAATGACTAGAAGAATGGAGATAGAATTGGTGGAAAAGTATGCCGTTTGACTTTCTTTCTCTAGGTTCTTAAGGTTATGCTACAATGTTGGATTTTGCTTAATTTACAACTAAATCAAATACTTTTGAAATATACGTGCATTTTAAAAATTATCAACTATATATGGCATATATATTATACAATAAATGAATAATACACGTGCAACGCACGTTGATAGAAACTAGTTATATTAAAAGTAAGAACACCTTAATCGAAAAGTTAAATTACTTTTTTGCGCTTCTTAATTAAGAACCCAAACTACCTTAATTTAGAAAATGTGCCTACAAACAAACCCCCAAATCAACATTTGGTACTCCTCACTAAAAGTTACATCTCTTCATTCAAAACTTATTTTCAAATTCGATATTATTATTTATGGATAAAGTAAATTGTATCTTGGACTGAGAAGAACAAGTGAAGAGAGATTAATAGATAATCATGATGAATTATTTCTCTTTTCACTATAAAAGCCTTTAGAATAATAAAAAGATCCATGGCTTTCACTGATGCAACAAATTGAAATTCTCTTCTGCTTATCCATTGGCAAGTTCGTCATTGCCACATGGCCAACACACGAAGGAAGAACATGAGATTTTCTTATAAGTATGTAAAAGGATTCAAATTGAAGGAGTGCGCCTCTTCAGAAAATTAGAAGGTTTTTCCCCTGCAAGACATGACTTTGACTACAGGAATGACCATGGCATCAAAGCAACAAATCAAAAAGAAACTGGCGAAAATTTGAGGTTTTATTTTCTTAAACCCACTCCTCTATACAATTTAATTTCCTAACATTGTGATTTTGAAACATTAAATACATATTTGTTGTATTAAGGAAAGACATATTAGTTAATAGTATAATTAACTTATTCTATTGCTAAGTTAAAATCCATCAGTTAACTTATACTATGGTATATTCATAAATTATTTGAAAGTTTACTTTCAAGTCAAAGGATGATATAAAGTGAAATGTCTTTTTTGGAAGATCATGTCCAAACTTGAAAATTTAAGATCATGATAATAACTAAATATAAAGATTCATGTTTCCAGATATAATTTACATGTTAGTAAAGTGAAATCACTTATTGGAAAAGAACGGAGCAGGATAAAAAAGAGATAATAGTTACAAATAAAATGTAAGTTAATTACCTAAGTTTTCATGAAAAAGTTCATTTGATGTGCTATACAGATAAGTTAATATAATTTTAAATCTATAGGTATATGATCATATAGATATTCTTTATGGGGAGACGATGTTGCTGAAAATGACAATAATAATTTTGAAAATTTTGAAGATGATAAACAATCATAGAGCTTTTCTGACGTTAGAATCTCAATTTACAAAGATATTATGCCAACAATCTTATGTACACATATATCTTACTTTATGGAGTGATAGTTTACTGCTAAATTTCTTTATTTCTTCTTTAACTAGGAAATTTGTCGACAAAAGTCATAGTCTTAATAATGAAAAAGCAATCTAAATAGATGACAAAAATATACATCATGAACATTATCTATAAAAAAAAAAATTAGATACGCTTCATTACATGTTTTTATTTCATAAAATTAAAATAAGTAAAAAAAAATATATTATCTAATTAATTTTGATTATTCTTTTTCATAAATTCAGAAGATATCCAACAAGGGGTCACCATACGATTCATATTGATCATTCACAAAAAAATATTTACTTTATTTTTTCATTTATAATACTTACTCAAAGCTTTGGTTTAATATAATCGATACTATTGTAAAATTATAGATTACATGGCTCGACATACACGTACAAACCACGTGCCGAGAAATTAATGTGTGTGTGTGTGTATATATATATATATATATTTTTTTTATTTTATTTTTTCTGATTTTTGCTTCATTTTAAGACTCCAAGCAAGATGAGTAAACTTCAAAAGTATGAAAAAGTTATTTAAGCCAAAAACCAAAAAGCACACATGGTTAAACAAGAACCTTTTAGTCAGTCTGTTATTTAAACGTGGTTAATAGACATTATTTTACCTATTTAATTCAAGAAACTTTAACATTGGATTAAATAATTAAAGCAACTTGCGCGAAAGGGGTATTAAAAACTACACGTCTATGTGCTATAAATAGTGACCATCGCCAAGCCATTCATCACCGACAAACACACACCATTCATTTACTCCCTCGTGTCATTGACTCGCCACATCATCATACCACTTAGGTGCCATTTGATATATATTAATGTCACGTCGAAGCTTACATATGAAATAGACTAGCACATGTGGAAAGGTTCTAGAGAAATATGGAGATTTTCCAGGGAAGACCTTAGAACCCTATAGAATTGTTAGGAAAGTCCTTAGAAGATTCTAACTATATAGAATATTCTAGAGAAGGGACTTACTTGTAAATAATAAGGGTCTTGTGTATAATTATTATTTACTCATTAGTCCCTATGAAACTAGTATATAAAGAGGGTTATTCATTTGTAACTCATCAAGCAAAATAATCAAGTTCTCTACAATAAAAAGCTTCATTTGGCAAATTTCTCTTGTCTTTCTTTCTACCATTCTCTTAGCGATCTTGAGTGTAGTAAGACTGACTTGACATAGCAAGAACGTGAGCAAGTTGTGCAAGATCGTGAGCGAGCTGTCACGTACTGCACGTGTACTTAGTTAACGACTAAGGATGTGGCAACGTGGTATCAGAGCAAAGATTGCAACTAAGGGAATGGCGAATGGCGGAGAAATTAACGCTGCAAACACCTAAGCCAACGTCCTCCAGGATATTGCTGGCAAGAGTGGCCGAAACAAAAAGAGGAACGCCACCAACAAGAGCCAGGAGGTGCCGCCTGAGATTGTGCCAAATGAGGGGCTTGCATCCCAAGAACCAACTGCCACTGTGGCGAGCGCGGATGAAGTAGAGGTCCTGCCGGAGGACATCTCGCTCGGTAAAGAGTGGGTGATAAAGGTGAACAAGGGGATTGATGCCGTCGAGATCTTTGGCCAACGCTTAGGGAAGGTAGAAGGCACCCTTAGCGTTCTTAAAGGACACACTCTTGAGGAGATTGAGAGTATCCGAAATGACTTGGAGGGGCGCATGCAGGCCGAGATGGAGCTAAGAAAAACCATCACTACCTTGGGGTGCAGACTCATGGAGGTGGTGAGCACTATTGATGCCATGAAGGCTAAGATAAAGTCACTCGAGGAGCGTGTCGATGCTGGCGTGACCGAGGAAGACAGTAATGTTATTGTGACAAGGGAGGCCAAGATCTAGGATTCCAAACCGCTGGTGTTCAAAGGTGTTCGTGATGCACAAGAAGTGGAGAACTTCCTTTGGCACTTGGAGAACTACTTCAGGCACGGTAGAGTGAGGGACGATGAGGCTAAGATCAACACCGTTGTATTGTACCTCACAGAGCTTGCTGCGTTATGGTGGCGTCAGAAGTGTGCTGACATAGAGAAGGGGCTATGCAAGATTGAGACGTGGGAGCAGTTCAAGAAGGAGTTGAAGAAGCAATTCTACCCAGTGAATGTGGTGTATGAAGCTAGGCGAAAGCTAAGGGAGCTCCGACCGATGGCCACAAATCGGGAGTATGTGCGCGAGTTCACTACCTTAATGCTACAAAGTCCGTCATTATCCTAGGAAGAGTCACTCTTCTACTTCATGGATGGGTTGCAAAATTGGGCAAAGCAAGAGTTAAGAAGACATCAAGTAGCCAATGTGGACGAGGCCATAGCGGTAGCCGAGTAGCTTGTTGACTTCAAGATGGAGCTTGCCAAGTCCAAAGAAGGCAACACTGAGAGGGATGGGGGAGATCATGACAAGGACAATGGGAAAGACATAGCGGAGGTATACATGGGTAATGGCAAAGGGCCATCCCATAATGGATAGGGGTCCAAGAGAAACAGCAAGGGGCCGGAAAGCGGTAGCAAGTACGTGCCTAAGGTAGGGTGCTACTTCTGTAAAGGATCATATCGGACAAGTGAATGCCCAGATTTGGGGAGGCTAGCAGCAATGATCGGGAACTTTGCTCAGGCACACAATGGTGACACAAGAGGTACCGCCTGCATTAGGGGGATGCGCTTGGAATCTAAACAGAAAGTAGGGAATTCCAAAGCATGTCTTGGCGTCAAGAAAATGGAGCATGGTGGTAGCAAGAAACGTTGAGTGAACATAGTTGAAGAGGATGGCGAGTTACAAAGTGATGGCATGCTATCAGACTTAGACGAAGCTCCAAGCAGAAGGGTCAAGTTTGCCAGTAAAGCTGTGACCACGGAGGCCAGCCAAATAGGGAGTGGAAGCATGTACCCGATGCTTGAGAAGCTGCTAGACTTGGTCGAGTCATGGGGGGATTCAGGCCAAGAGCAAGGAGAGGCATCCGATGGGCGGAGGATCGAGGCCATCATTGCTAGCTGTCCAAAGTACAAACGGGGCAAGAAGAAAGGTGACCGGTACCTTGTGATATGGGAAGGCGAACCGCTCCATAGAGCATCATGGCTAATGGACAAAGATCTCTGGCGACACCAAGGCGAGGTGCGTGCGTACGTGTTGATGCTTTGTGCCAAGGACGTCACAAAATTGGGTGGGGGAGAGTGTCATGACCCGCCACATTATCATGCCACATAGATGCCATTTGATATTATTAATACCATGTGGAAGCTTACATATGAAATAGACTAGCATATGTGGAAAGGTTCTAGAAAAATATGGAGATTTCCCATGGAAGACCTTAGAACCCTATGGAATTGCTAAGAATGTCCTTAGAAGATTCTTGCTATATAGAATATTCTAGAGAAGGGACTTACTTGTAAATAATAAGGGTCTTGTATATAATTATTATTTACTCACTAGCCCCTATGAAACTAGTATATAAAGGGGGTTATTCATTTGTAACTCATCAAGCAAAATAATCAAGTTTTCTACAATAAAAATCTTCATTTGGCAAATTTCTCTTGTCTTTCTTTCTACCATTCTCTTAGCGATCTTGAGTGTAGTAAGGCTGACTTGGCATAGCAAGAACGTGAACAAGTTGTGCAAGATCGTGAGCGAGCAGTTAAGTGCTGCACGTGTACTTAGTTAATGATAAAGACGTGACACTCAGCTCCATACGTTAATTTTTTTCTTTTTAGTTTTATACTTTTTCTAATGAGATAATCAATAATTGTACAAAGATATATGATTTATTTTAGATTCTAAATATAAAATCTTACCTTTTAAAATTCGTGCATAATCACACACCATATATATTTTATTCTTCTTAAGTCAAGGGTTTGGAAATGGCTGTCGAAATGAATGGCTACAGCTCTAGTGGAGCAAGCCGTTTCAGTTACAGATTAATTTCCGCATATCAGGTTTTCTTTCTTCCAAGACTATAGGCATATATAATCTAGAACTCTATATAACAGCAATATCAGAATTATGTTTTAAGTTATATTTACTTTTCTAGGACAATTTTTACCTATAACATCAAGGATCATATTTATAACAGAATGTTTTTTGTAAAATTACCCATCTATAACAGTCATATAGAATTTTTAAGATTACTATTATGCACACAATATTTCCATTAAACAAAATTTCTATCTTGCATATTATATAAGATTTGAAGATTTGCACATGATATCTTTTCCATTAGTCAAAATCCAAAAATATATTAGATAGAAATTTAATTGTTAAGTTCTTAGATTGTCTTCCAGAAAAAACTATTGAATATTTTTTTGCTGAAAATTTAGACACGGACCTTCTCCAATTCAAGTGCTACATTACTAAGAGAATGAAATCTATGAAACAAGCTACAATTACAAAGTTTTTCCATTAATCTTGAAAGAATTTATTTTTCTAAGTAGCTTTAAAATGTCTGCCTTAGAGTTTAAATATGTATAGGTTTAGTTATGAATTTATTAATATTTAGCTTATTTCAATACTTAACTAGTGAAATATTAATTGATATTTGGATAATTTTTATCTATAACAGCCAAAAAATATTTAAACATCAAATGATACTATAGATGTATAACGGTCATTCACTATAGAAACCAAGGGTTGACTGTACTGTAGAAGCCCGTATTAGTAATACATGCAAAATAAGGCATATTTACAAGCCGATGAGAACAAATTATATTGTACTTGGTAAAAAAAAAATTATATTATCAATACATTAGTTAAATTTTGATTGTAACTATAATGATATTTCTGCGTGTTGTTTATGCTACCAAGCTGCTCATGCATGCAGTGATGGTGGACAATCTTCAAGAAAGAAAACCTTATAGTACACAACGGGAAATTAAATCTTCAATATCACCAATATATGAGTTGTTGAATTGAACCTAATTAACACATTAATTTCAGTTACTAATATTGTCGAATCTGTGAAACTGGAAATTCCAAAGCACAAAAATGACAAAGTGATACTGAAATACCTAAAATTCGTGTTCTTTTATGACCACCTCTTTAATGATTTCAATACCTGTTTTATACCTCTCCCAGCAATTAAGTCACTATTGTGTTGTAGTTGCTGCTATGGGAGCTTTCTACGATTGTGTTTTTCTCAATGAATTTCTCCGTATTGTCAGCTGCTCTTATGGTCTTTATTTCCTTTCCAGTGCTCCAAGTGAGGTTGAAGACAAAAGTAAAAAGTTCATTTGCTTTGAACTCACATGTTAAGGAAGAGGTGATTAGGATGTTGAAGACAATATGAGAAAGATACGGATCCGTTCTTGAACCCTAGGGTATAAGAGCTAGTTTCGGGTGGGTTTGTATGTATTGCTATTGTACAAATTGCACTGGGCGTCCTATTTGGTCGCGTTTTAATTTGTACTCATTTTTTAAACAACTTCAGGCCTTTTTCTTCTCCTCCTTCTCCTACTTCGTTTTCTTCTTCTTCTTCTCCTTCTTCTTCTCCTCCTTCTTCTTCTTCTTCTTCAGGTGACAATGATTTTATATGGTGATTGTAAACATATTTAAATGTAGTTTATGATGTTTTACAATGGTGAATTGTTATGACACTTTATTTTTTTTACTATTGTTTAAAGTTTCTTCTTCTTCTTTTTCTTAATTGCAAAATGGGTTAATTAATTTATTGTTATTTGACAAATTGATAATTGGGGTTTGTTCCTAATGATATTTGGAGGTTATGTTTCAAATTTGAGCTCAATTGGAGTAGATTTAGGTATTAAATCGTATATTAGATTGTTATAATTGGAAGAACAAATTTTTGTTTCTAGGCAATCTGCACTTCAGGCCTATTTGGCCTTAATTGCATAAAAACGTTGGTTGCACTTCAGACCTTTTAGCCTTAAGTGCATCTGAAGTGTAATTTTCCACTTCAGACTTATTGGCCTTAAGTGTAGCAAAACGTTTGTTGCACTTCAGATCTTTTGGCCTTAAGTGCATCTAAAGTACAATTTTTCACAACAGACTTATTGGCCTTAAGTGTAGCAAAACGTTTATTGCACTTCAGACCTTTTTGACCTTAAGTGTAGCAAAGCGTTTGTTGCACTTCAGACCTTTTGGCCTTAAGTGCATTTGAAGTGTAATTTTTCACTTCAGACTTATTGGCCTTAAGTGCATGAAATCATTGGTTACATTTTAGACCTATTTGGTCTTAAATGCATCTGAGTGTAAATTTTCACTTCAGACTTTTTGGCCTTAAGTGCATCTGAAGTGCAATTTTTCACTTCAGACTTATTGGCCTTAAGTGCATCTTAAATGCAATTTTTTACTTCAAACTTATTAGCCTTAAATGCACGAAACCATTGGTTGCACTTCAGACCTATTTAAGTGCATTTGAAGTGCAATTTTTTCACTTCAGACTAATTTTTTTTAACTTCAGACCCGATAAGTCTAAAGTTGATCGTAAAGTGGGCACGCTTGCAAACTTTTTTGCAAAGTAGGTATAGATTCAATTGTGACCCCAAAATCGGGTATAGATGCAAAAGCCCCATTGATATCCCTCCTTGTCCAGATGGAACCCCTCAATATTCTTAGCTATGATCGTGATTAGGGTGGCAATTTGAGCCCAAACCCATTTGACCCGTCCAAGGTTGGGCTGGTCATTGACCCACACATTTGTCGAACTCAGCTCATCTTGACCCAATCCGTTTCAGCCCATGTAAATTAAAGTTAAACTTAATTTTAGTCCAAATTGATCTAGGAGTAACTTTGCTATTATCTTTATATCTTACATATGACCATAACAAAAGAAAAAAAGTTTTATTTGATAATTAGACAATTCATAAGAAAATATTACACATTAATTAAAGCTTGATAATAGTTGCGCGGATTGGGCTTTAGACCAAAATTTTAGCCCAACTTAATTGGTGGTTTATTACTTCATTGGTGGTTTAAGATGGCCATTTGAAATTAAATACAACAGGACCTTCCTAGGATAGCTCGCAAGGTGAATTGGGAAAGTAAAACATTTTGCCATATCATTTTAAGGAGCTGGAAAAAAAAATCGTGTTAAGGAGTATTTTTTTTATTTTTGGAAAAGAACTCGCAGCATGAATGATAGTTTACCAGAATTTATGTAAACTAGCTTATGCTTAAATTGAGACATCACGCCTGAATAATTAATAAGCAGATGAAGCCATAATTCTCGTTAGAAATTATTTTAAATAAATAAATAAAAATGTTGATAAAAGAGAAGAAGTCTTTAAATGACTTCATTATTAGTAACTTCTTTTGCCTACGTAAAACTACAAGTAGCATTGTTGTTGAATTTAACATCATCCTGAACGTTACTCTACAACAACTTTTCCTTGACTTATATGTTACTCCAGACTCTTTCTTCCACATTCGACAGATCAAGTCCTAGTTCTTACTGTCCTAATAGAATTTCTCCACTATTTGCTTAGTGTAGAAATTCAAAAGCTTTATCATAACCCCTTAGTAATTTCGCGAAGGTGGGGGAACAAATATCGCTTTTCGTGAAGCATATCAAACTAGTGTTCTTCATATTTTCCAACAATTTATACAAGCAGCTTGGAGGTATCGTCAGTTCCATCTAGAGATGTAAGATTGTGTGTCTCAAGGAGAGAGCAACATCAAAGAAGGGCACCTGAATAGTAGTAATACTTTTTGAAATCGCTAGCAAATTTACTACGTGCGAGGGTCATCTGTGAAAGCTACTTCAAATAAAGATCAAACATCCATGTTCTTCTTGCGACGCATCCTATGGCTGTGATGAGACCTTTTGTGGTTATGGCTACGCCTTCTAGGTGGTGTGCTAAATGCATCAGGGCGATGAGTATTTTCGACACTTTCTGGAGGCCCGAATATGCAGTCAAATGGGTCTTCAATCGCCTCCAGAACAACAGCTGCTGCACTTGTCTGCATTTATAAGCAAACAGTCTAGTTATTATATAACTTTAGGAAAGGTGCATATTCAGCTATAACACAGCAAGGACTGAACGAAAGGATTTTGCTTCCTCCCTTCTCATTTAGGCAGAATAAAACCCCAGTGAACACTACACAGTGCTATGGAGTGGGCAGCTTGCACGATTACATGATATATATTATCACCATACTATACCTTTTTACTAATTTGTACGGTCGTGGGAATGAAATTTGATCATCTTGGCATAGCAAGTACATCCTTGTATAACAGATTTCCCACATCCCCAGTATTTTCTGGTTCTTATTCAAATTTATTTAAAGGCAGAGTTGCATACTCACATTAATTTGCTTGTGCTGTATATCAGTCTTCCTCCGATCAGTTTTCTCTGAATTTATTTTCTTACTGTAAGAGTCGGCATCACCTTTCATATGAGCAGAGGTTAAATCTTCCTTGTAGAGATTCCGAAAGCGCCACCTTGGTTTTGGCTGGCCTGCTGAATCATCATCATAAACATTTTCGCAGAAAAAATATTTCGAGACGCGTTGCAATGCCTGTGGATGTTGCTGATACTTCTTCAACATTCTATCATGTAAAAATATATATCAATACGTAATTAATGTTGGGGAAGAAAACAGAGCTGTAACAATTATATGAGTTCTCTGTCACCGTCTCTGCAAATCGGGCCCAAATCATTCCAAAATAATTATTAAATCTAACTATGTTCAATTTAACAATTGTTGAGCAACCCCAACAACCTCCTTCCTTCTATTCTTTAATTCTCATCAAGATATATTCCCTCAATGATAGCAACAGGTTTCAAGTTAACAATTGTCTACTCTTGAGTTCATGCAAGTTGAACAAAAATCAAGAGGAGAGATTATCAGTCTGATGCATTGCAGAAAGTAAGGAAACAAATGTTTTTTTTTTTCTTAAGTTACAAACTTAGCATGTATACTGAACAAAAAATACTAGTGCTTTCATAGAACTAATTCATAAATTATTGAACATGGAATAGAACCTATATCCAAAAGAAATGCGTTACTTTTCTCGCAAATTCTTTCAACAACCTCAGCGTAACTTAGGTATCATACTTTGTTGCACAATCCGACAAGGGTTGAACTTAGTGCATTAAACTAGAATTGGGTCCAAAACTGAGAGTAGGATAAATTCTTTGAAGAACTTTCCCTGTGCAAAAAGTGGATCATTTATTATCTTCTTAAGAATAAGATATTAAAGGAAATTATATAATGAATGGTATACTTTCAGTTTGGATGTTTTATCTTCTTCCCGAATCTTTTAGAATCAAAAGAGGGAAGTAAAGCAATTAATATAAGATGGAGAACGAGAATACAAGAGCCCAAGGTTATTTTTCTTCAGACTAAGTTCATGTGTACATGTGCCTGTGTAGCGCCTTAACTCTAAGGAGTAACAACTCAACTAATGTATTTTGCAAAAATCAAGAAGTTTAATGTGGTCAATAACCTACATTTCTGCCAACTCGCTCTGCAGACGAGTCCCATGCTGAGAGAGAATATGTTCAGCTCTTGAATCCAAAAACTTGCCAACTCTTCTGACACCATAAAAGAAACCAACACCTGGATGGAGGAACGTTCAAAAGACTAAAGTAATAGAGTTATCAAAAGTAAACCAAAATGTTCACTGTTTTGGTATAAAATTCGATATTTCTTCTATAAAAACTTTGAGCTCCATATGAGTTTTTTGAACATTGTGCACCATTACAAGAATGGTAAAATACAGCTGAAGAGAGATTACAAGTCTCCTAAACAACAATGACTTGCTGAATATCAAGCAAGTGAGCGTGACAGGAACGTGCATATTAGCTTGAAATACCAAAATAGTTTTTTCACCATTAAAATCCAATAATTAACAACTTTCGAGAAAAGGGCAAAGAAGAAATTGTCAACTCAAATTTGCCATCATGCAATTTACTGTATAATTTTATCAACATCCTTCGTTCAAACTACAAGATAATGTGACGCAACAAAGAAATTAAGAGCCCGTTTGGACATATGAAAATTTTCACTTTTTTTCGAAAATTTTTTACTTTTTTCCGAAATCAGTGTTTGGGCATAAATTTTCAAATTTTCACTTGAAGATGGAATTTGGAATTTTTCGAAAATTTGAAAAACTTCAAAAAGCTGTTTTTCAAAATTTTCACTCAGATCACTCACAAAACTTCAAAAACAACCCAAAATTATATTCATGTCCAAACACAACTCTAGTTTTCAAATACCATTTTCACTTGAAAAAGAATTTCACTTTTTTTCGGAGTTTTACAATTCTCATGTCCAAACGCCCACTAACATAACCTGCTTAATATTTAGTCCCCTGAAATTGACTCCCTTCAGTTTTTACTCCCTTGTCATAAATGTTTAAAAACAAACTTACTGTGAACTTGAACTCGAGCCGACCAAAGGCATCCTAAAATACATCACTATCGACCAGATCCACAAATTTACATGGACAGAAACCAGATAGGGAATCAAGGGTGACAAACATATAGGTGGAAATGGAAAACATGAAGAACAATCTCACTCAATCTCAAAAAAGATTTACAATGAAATTGCAGTTTGACCTTACCTGCAGTGAGATTGATGCGCATTAGGTTATTCAGCCTTCTGGTCACTGCAAAGAAACAGATTGAGAGAACTTTATTAGATGTTCAATTAAATATCGAAGAAAATAAGAATAAAGAAACAAAACATATAATTTTATGCAAGCAGAATGGATGTAATACAGAACACCACCTTTACCGCTTCACGCATGTCTGGATATAGCCGGTTTTCTGGTTTATCTAATAACCTTATTTCTTCTAGCCGCTGGAGCACCTCTTCTAACCATTGCCCATTTATTCGGCAATGATCTTTCTAGGATGGTATTTTACATATTTCTGCTAAATTTTTCTATTATTTAATGAGGCTAATACCGTTTTCAATGTGCTTCATCTTTTCAAACAAGAGAATATGGGACCATATTGAATAAAATAAATAAAAGAAAAAGAAAAAAAGTGATTGGCGAGGGAAAAACAGTTGTGAGCGCCCGACTTGGCGACAACTTGTAAGAAAATTGCAAATGCAAATTGCAAAGCAATTGCACAACCAAATCGGCGACAAGCCAATTTTATTGGCTATGCGGACGGCGGCTTTTGCTATAAATAGAAGTCTTCATTCTTCATTTCAGTACACCAAAACGAGAAAGAAGCAACTGAAGTTAGCGAGAATAATCCACAGATTGTAGTATGTGAGATAAATAGTGAGTATGAGTAATATTGTAGTGAGGTGTTTAAAATAAAGAGCGTTATTTCTATCTAAGTTGTAGTAGTCTCTTGACACTACTAAGTTGTAATATTATAGTGGTAATATTGCTCTGTTTGGGTATTGTATTTTACCCCGTTAAAAGATTTGGTGTCTTTGTTACTCTCTTGTATTATTGTTATTTATTGTGAATATTATTCCTGGGTGGGATATTATTTTTTCCAACAACGTGGTATCAGAACCATGGCGAACAATGGTAAGTTGTCTTTTCAGTACCCCCATCTTACAAAAGAAATTATGAGAAATAGTGTCTACGTATGAAAGCCATTATTGGCTCTCAGGATGTGTGGGAAATCGTAAACAAAGGATATGCAAAACCCGATAACGAGGAAGCTCTTCCTCAAAATGAAAAAGATGTTTTGGCAAAGACAAGGAAGAAGGATCAACAAGCCCTCATGCTGATCCACCAATGTTTGGATGATACCATGTTTGAGAAGGTGGCAGATGCTACCACCTCAAAGGAAGCTCGGGAGATTTAATTCTCTCCAAGGAGTTAAACAAGGTGAGAAAGGTAAAACTTCAAACTCTAAGGGCTAATTTTGAAGTTTTAAAAATGAAAGAATTCGAATGCATTTCAGATTATTGTTCAAATGTGAAAGTTGTTGTAAATCAATTGAGAAAATACGGGGAGGACATAGAAGATGTCCGTGTGGCAGAAAAGATCCTTCGCACTTTAACACCTAAATTTGATTTTGGGATGTGTGCTATTGAGGAGTCTAAAGATTTAGACTCTATGATGGTAGAGCAATTGGAGGGTCCTTTACAGGCCAATGAAGAAAAAGTCAAGAGGAGACAAGAAGTGTCATTGGAGCAACTTCTTAGAACTCACGCATCCTTTGAGGATTATGGAGGTGAAAAGAGCTATCGAGGGAATAGACCAGGACGAGGCCGTGGCAATCATGGAAGAGGAAGAACTAATGGTAACAACTTCAACAATGAAGTTAAAATCCACCAAACATTCAGAAGTCGTGGACGTGGACAAAGAGGAGGAAGAGGACGTGGCTACTACCAAGAAAATAATGGACAAAGGTATGACAAATTAAAAATTGAGTGTTATAATTGTCATAAATTTGGCCATTACTCTTGGGAATGTTGTAGCACTGTCGAAGAGAAAGCTAACCTTGTTAACGACAAGAAAGAAAAAGTCAACATTGTTGTTGGCACTCAAAGAAGAAGATAGGGATGATTGTAGCTCGTGGTATTGGATAATAGAGCAAGTAATCATATGTGCGGATGCAAAGACAAGTTTGTGGAGATCAATAAGTCGGTGAGAGGTAATGTGTCTTTTGGAAATACCTCAAAGATTCAAATCGAATGGATATGTACGATTCTAATCTCATGTAAAAATGGTGGCCACAAGTTAATTCAAGATGTTTATTATGTACCGAAATTAAAAAGTAATATTTTGAGTTTGGGCCAACTTCTTGAAAAGGAATATGACATCCACGTGAAAAATATGCATCTTTGGCTTAGAGATTCAAGTGGAATTCTAATTGCTAGAGTGCATATGGCAAAGAATAGATTATTTTCTCTGAATCTTAAAACAATTGATGCAAAGTGTTCGAAGGCTAATATGCAAGATGAATCATGGTGTTGGCACATGCGATTTGGACACTAGAATTTTGAAGCGTTCAAATTATTGGGAGAAAAGAACATGGTGTATTGGATACCATCAATCAACCATCCCAATCAATTGTGTGAAGCTTGTATTCTTGGAAAACATGCAAGGAGGAGTTTTCCGAAGGAGTCTATGTCAAGAGCAATCATGCCACTCCAACTTGTTCACACTGATGTGTGCGGGCCGTTCAATCCACCTTCCTTTGGTAAAAGTAAATACTTTTTTCTCTTCATTGATGACTTTAGTAGAAAGACTTGGGTTTATTTCTTGAACCAAAAATTTAAAGTTTTTGCTGCTTTTAAAAATTTCAAAGTACTTGTGGAGAAAGAAAGTGACTATGAAATAAAAGCTTTAAGGCCCGATAGAGGAGGCGAATTCACTTCAAAAGAATTTAATGACTTCTGTCGGTCTCATGGAATTCGTCGCCCTCTAACGGTACCTTATTTACCCCCACCAAAATGGAGTTGCAGAGAGAAAGAATCGAACGATTCTTAATATGGCTAGATGTATGTTGAAAGCTAAAAGTATGCCCAAGGAATTTTGGGCCGAAGCTGTTTCTTATACAGTTTACTTGAACAATAGGTCTCCAACAAGGAATGTTAGAGATCAAACCCCTCAAGAAGCATGGAGTAGAAGAAAGCCAAGTGTCAAGCAGTTGAGAATCTTTGGGAGCATAGCCTATGCTCATGTCCCATATCAAGGGAGAGCGAAGCTTGACGATCGAAGTGTCAAGCATATGTTTGTTGGCTATGATACGAGTTCAAAAGGCTACAAGCTACACAACCCAAGTAGCGGCGAGGTGGTGGTGAGTCGTGATGTTGAATTTGATGAAGAATTGGCATGAAATTAGGAAGCTCAGGAAGAAACTTCATATGATTTTCTTCCATACTTTGGTGATGAAGAAGAACCAGAGACTGTGGAACTTGTGCAGGATACAACTCCACAACCAATGTTGTATCTCCTTCTTCTCAACAAAGTTCAAATGAGCAACCGCAAAGGACAAGGAGCATTCAAGAGCTCTATGATGGCACGAAAGAAGTTACTAATTTGACTTTTTATATTGTCTCTTTGCTGATAGTGAACCAATGAACTTTGATGAAGCTGTTACAAACAAAAGATGGAGACAAGCCATGGAGAAGGAGATCGAGTCAATAAAGAAGAACAACTCTTCCCAAGGGTCATCGCGCAATTGGAGTAAAATGGGTATACAAGACAAAGAAGAATATTGATGGAGATGTGGAGAGATACAAGGCACGACTTGTGGCTAAAGGCTACAAACAAAGGCAAGGCATTGACTATGAAGAAGTCTATGCACCTGTTGCCCGCATAGAGACGATTCATTTGCTGATCTCTTTGGCGGCGCAAATGAAGTGGAAAATCCATCAACTAGACATCAAGTCAGCCTTCTTGAATTGGCTATCTTGAAGAAGAAGTCTATGTTGAACAACCATTGGGTTTCGTGGTCAAAAACCACGAAGATAAAGTGTTGAAGTTGAACAAAGCTTTATATGGGTTGAAGCAAGCCCCACGGGCATGAAGTAGTTGCATCGACAAGTATTTTTAAGAAAATGGGTTTACTCGTTGTATCCATGAATATGCTCTTTACCTTAAAGTTCATACTAATGGAGATATCTTGCTTGTTTGTCTTTATGTTGATAATCTTATTTTCACGGGTAATAACCCAAGTTTGTTTGAAGCTTTTAAGAAAGATATGTCCCGTGAGTTCGAGATGACGGACATAGGGCTCATGTCTACTTGGGCATAGAAGTGAAGCAGATGGAGGATGGAATTTTCATCTCTCAAGAAAGCTATACGAAAGAGATCTTAAAGAAATTCAACATGCTTGATTGCAACCCCGTGAATACACAGATGGAGTGTGGGACAAAATTGTCCAAGTTTGATGAAGGAGAAAAAGTGGATTCCACATTTTTCAAAAGTCATGTGGAAAGTTTGAGGTACTTGACTTGTACTAGGCCAGATATACTCTTTGCAGTTGGAGTAGTAAGTCACTTCATAGAAGCTCCTACCTCCACTCATTTGAAAGTCGCTAGAAGAACTCTTCGTTACCTAAAAGGTACGATTGACTTTGGGCTATTTTATTCTTCTTCTAGTGATTTCAACCTTGTGGGATTTTGTGATAATGATTATGCGGGAGATATTGATAATAGAAAAAGTACAACTAGCTTTGTATTTTTCTTGGGTGATTTTGTTATTTCTTGGAGTTCAAAGAAACAATCCATTGTTACTCTCTCGACTTGTGAAGCTGAATATATAACAGTAACATCCTATACATGTCATGCTATTTGGTTGAGAAGATTACTGAAGGGGCTCAATTTACCACAAATTGAAGCTACAGAGATTTGTATTGACAACAAATCAGCACAGGCACTTGCGAAGAATCCAGTGTATTATGATCGAAGCAAGCATATTGATACAAGGTATCACTTCATCAGAGAATGCATTGTCAAGAAGGAAGTTGAACTCAAATATGTGAAGTCTCATGATCAAGTTGCAGATATCTTCACAAAGCCTCTCAAGTTTGAAGATTTCCAGAGATTAATATCATGTCTTGGAATGAAGAGGAAAATTCAAAATTAAGGGAGAGATTTGTGGGGACCATATTGAATAAAATAAATAAAAGAAAAAGAAAAAAAAGTGATTGGGCGAGGAAAAGACAATTGTGGGCGCCTGACTTGGTGACAACTTGTAAGCAAATTGCAAATGCAAATTGCAAAGCAATTGCATAACCAAATCGGCAACAAGCCAATTTCATTGGCTATTTGGACGGCAGCTTTTGCTATAAATAGAAGTCTCCATTCTTCATTTCAGTACACCAAAACGAGAGAGAAGCAACTGAAGTTAGAGAGAGTAATCCACAGATTATAGTATGTGAGATAAATAGCGAGTATGAGTAATATTGTAGTGAGGTGTTTAAAATAAAGAGTGTTATTTCTTTCGAAGTTCTAGTAGTCTCTTGACACTACTAAGTTTGTAATATTATAATGGTAATATTGCTCTGCTCTGGTATTGTATTTTACCCCGTTAAAAGATTTGGTGTCTTTCTTACTCTATTGTGTTATTGTTATTTATTTTGAATATTATTCCTGGGTGGTATATTATTTTTTCCAACAAAGAAGTTCGATACTTTCAAATCCATTGCATTAATTCCATTTCCTACTCACAGTATGCACCTTATGATCACAGCTTCTAATAAATAATTTCAGGAAGCATGACAAGTAGAAGAGGGAACCTTCTCCTTCAAAACTAAATTCACAGAAAAGCTTCAGTGAAATTCCCATATTACTCCTTTCATCCCATTTTGTATTATGTCATTTTATTTCGGCACGTCCCAAATGTTTGACAACACTCCTCTGATACCATTCGAAATCCATTTAGCTGTTCAGTTATAAACTTTAATGTTATATTTTCTCTATCAAACTAATTTTAACTAAACCACTATTATCCAGTCAAACACCATCATATTGAAAATGTAATAGTATATGTTTGTGAGGAAATGTACCAAACCAAGTGGCAATGGAAGCACCGGTGGCCCCAATTCCAAAATTTCTCACAGCATCTTGCTGTAATGAATTAACTAGTTTAGCTTCTTCTCTTGCCAGAGGCTCCTACAAATATACATCATTACACAAAAGTTAAATACACCAGCACATAAAAATCAAAACGCAATAAATTTGAAAAGAAAATGCACCCTGATTAACGGAAATAAAAATTCCGAAATTGAAAGAGAAAATAGAATAAGAGTATGATAAACTACTACTACCTAACTAGACAGAGGGAAGAAAAAAGGATCAAATGTACAGCTACAAAAGAAGTGGGAATTTAGGGTATAGAAGAAAGCCCATTTGAAATTAGTGGGAATGTACAGCTAAAGAAAAAAACTACTCCACTACCTTTCTGGAGGTGAGAATTTCTTGCAGTTCCAAAAGAGCTTCCGCCGCCATTATTCAGCTGTACCCCGAATCATAGATCCTTTTGCAGAAGCGGCATATAGACGGTTTCTGAACAAGAGTCGGGGGATCAATAGCTAACACTATTTTTCTATAGGAAAAAAAGAAGAAAAAAGGAGGGTATAATTATTATATCTATTCCTGTATTAAAAGTATAAAGTCAAATCCGCGTCTTTTTAGCGAAATGTAGTTAGCCTTCTATTTCTATACCCTTAAAAAAAAATTTTAACACTAAACAAAATAATTATTTAATTATTTTTCTTAACTTTTAAGGTTTAAAATTCAACTAAAATTGTACTTATTATACTTTTCCTTCTTTGGGCTATGTAAAAAGTCCTAATACCCCAGCTGTAACCAACGTGGATATTTTATCATCCAAAGCAAAGTTAAATATCAATTGATAGATATCCTTCAATAAATTCAAAAGCAAAAAAGAATTAGAAAAATACTTTGAATTGAATATTACCATTACTTAATTTAATTTAAAAAATATAAAATCATGAAAGCCTATATTACTCTTTTATATCTTTTAAAAATAAATTTCATACTGAATAAAATAATTATTTAATTATTTTTTATATTAAAAGTTTAAAATTAGCTAAATTTTGATATTATTTTTCTGATATTTAGAAATTTAAAATCAACTAAAATTTTACATAAATAATATTTCCTTAGTTGAACTTCTATATAATGAGTCCGACACGCAAGCTATAACATGATATATCGAAATCTTGTTTGAAGAAAAACAAACTTAAGGTTTCGTTTATGTCCTAATTTGAAAGAAAATATTCGTATTCAACAAATCTATTCTATTCGCTATTACAAAAGTATGAGGTAAAAAATAGGAAGACCAACAATTAATATTGTAATTACAATTAGTGTTAAATATATGCATTTTTTTAGAATATTGAGCATGAAAACCTAACAAAGCTAACGAATATAACACTAATAAATTAGCATTTTCTAATTCCTTATGCTATTCAACGAGAATACACATCATACCTACTTTTGAAATTCTAATCCCTATCAAGTTTTAGTTTCTTAGATATCTCTTTTTATAATTTTTAAAAGTACACGATTAGTTTAAAATAAATTATTGAAAATGCATTTAAGAATACAAAAAATAAAGTGCGAATAAAAAGTGGTTGACAAGAGTCAATGACACTGATATTTTATCCAAAAGTAAATATACATATAAAGATCCAAAAGTAAAATATTATGTTAATAGTTTATCCTTTCATAATGCAATTCTTGTTGGATAAAATTATAATTAAAGTTAAATATACTAAAAATATGGATGAACTAATATAAGAAGAATTTGAATGAAAAAAATAAACTGTTTTCTTTAATGTTGAGAACGAATAATTAATTTAAATTAACTAAGTAATAGAGGAGTTTAATTTAATTAGTTTTTAAATTCACAAGTAAAGTTATTTTTCGGGCTGACAAAACTCTTAGGTACATTATTTATCTACATAAAAAGGGCATTGATGGTGACATGAAAATTAAAGGATAAACAGAGCAAACTTATTTATAATATAGTATTAATAGTTAAATTGGTAAAAATGCAAATTTGAAGTGATAAGATAAAACAGTAAAATAAAATATATATTATATATGAGTTGTCGGTAATTATTATATTTAGTAGTAGTTTTTGCATTTGTTCTAACAAATGACAACTCCCTATATCTATATATGTTTAAGTTATTTGTTGTAAAATATTAATTCAACATTAGTCATTTTTAAACTTTATATTGTTACTTATTAATTTTTGTCTATGAGCTATAAGGCAAACCTCTTCTTTCCAAAAGACCAAAAGATTGAATTTTTTAATTTGTTTTATTTACTTGTTTATAAAAGTATTTTTTATAATATTAGTTTGTTCTGATATTAAGTCATAAAAATAAAAATAATTTTCACAAGATATTCATGCAGAAATCCTCATAAACCACAATAAAGTATATAAGAATTATAAAAAAAAAATTGGTGGGATTCCTTTCCTTATTGAGCTAACTAAATGAGATCAAACTAAATGAGATCGACATTCATACTTCTTAGAACTTATACTTTTTTCTTTACTAATATTTATTTTATAAGTCAAGCACAAAGTTTAATATTTATTGACGCGAGGTACATGTACAACGCACATACACAAAGACTAATTTGTATAGTACAAGGACAATTTGGACCTTTTTCGTTAATTTAAATTGAGTAAGATCAAAGTCTTCTTCTTTGTCCTTAATCCATAATGAAATTTTATCCCGAGAATCATTTTAAGCTAGCTAAAGTTAAAGACAATTTGAACATTTCCAATTTGACTATATAGAGTTTACCTATTTCACGTAAGAGCTTCTTTGATGATAAGGGCAACTACGAGACGATTTGCTAGAAAAAGGATATGAATGATTCAAAAGTCAAAAAAGTGCTCGCTCTAGGGGAAGGTTACTAAGGCAATTGCTTTAGGCCCCCAAATTAAAGGTCCCAAATTTATCTTATGTAGTATTGCATAGATTGTACAATTATTATTATTTAAAAAAAAAGAAAGAAAAAAGTAAATTTATGCTTCAGATTGAAACGTGATAAAGGTTAGTTAAAAATAAAGGCTATTTAGATAAATATTTGAATTTTATAATAAACGCAATATATATTAAAAAAAAATGTATTTGATGACGATATTGATAATAAAAAATAAAATAAAGTCTCTTATGGTATTTTTTTAGAGTTGGTTATTTTTTATAAAGAATGGATCAGAGCCACTTTTTCAATTCAAAATATACTTAAACTATTCCAAATATATGAAATTATTTTAACATCTACTTAGTAATACAAAATTAAGATTATTAAATAATGAGAACTTACAAAAAAGTATCTTAAATGGTTGTTAAGATTTGCCGAAACTTTAGTGAATAGAGTTATCACATACATTTGAAGGAAGTTGCTAGTAAGAAGCCAAGTGCATAGTCAAGATATGCACAAATCGTTCCGCACACCATTTTTACAAAACGAAAAAAAAACAGAAATCAAAGTAATTAAAGTTAAAGTCTTTTTTTAAGATTTCTTTTAGGCCACCAATTCCATTGAACTGCCTCTGCAGACAAATAGAGAGCAAAATGAGCAATTTCAAATATTATATAGGCGATTCCAAAACAAATTGGTGGAACGTGTGAAGTTGTGTACTCTAGCGATATGGTATTGCCATGCGATATGATAAGAAAGAAAACTTAACCCACTTGGTGTGTATATTAAATTACATTAATTTATTATGATGATTGATAAAAATAAAGTGAAAATAAATATTAATTAAATATGATAGTTGATAATATTTTATGTACATATATAAGCTACTAGTCTTACGTTACGTGTGTTGCACGTATGTGTAGCGTCAATCAATGACATAGTAGTTGAATTCAATATTTTTTGAATGCAAAAATGATGATTTAGTTAAATTAGGTGTATTATATTTTGAAATTATACATATTTTATAATATGAGATACAAATATTTTGAGTTGTATCTTACCTCACATCTCTTAATGACTATATTTTGTCTTCTATTATTTCATTCGTATTTCTCCAACTTTACATTTTAACTAATTTAATTCTTAATGTTATACTATAATCGATTTTGTTCTATTTTCTGATTTCTTCCTTTTTATGGATAAAAAGTTATACTCTAAAATTTATGTAAACTTGAAAATTAATTTTATATGTATGATGAATTCGAAAAGATAAAATTGAACTATTCTGCTCATTATTTAATTTAAATACTTAATTACTATTTCAGGTGAATCTCATAACGCTCCAATTTAAATCAGGGTGGCTTAGGTGACCTTAGTTGACGTGCTAATGTATATTTTGTTAGATTTGTTATTCGTATTTTCATTAATATTTACAGCCCAAAAATGTTGCATAATTTTGTAATGCATGGTTTCTTTCTTTAAGGAGTTAGCTAAACATGATCATCAATTCAATGTTTATCATTTTCAGAAACTTACGATTTACTCTCTATAGATTTTATTTTATAGCTCATAGATATTTTTTAATATTATTTATATGATATTTTTAGAAGTTTATGCTCATCAATACACTGATACACAAGCATCACGCGGCCCTAAGATATGCAATATTCAAGATAACTATTTTAGTTTGAAATTGTATTTTTTTTTCCACAAATTTGTTTAAGTATCATCTATTTTTAATTTTTTTATTAGCATCTTGGTTGATTTATAATTATGTTTTGTTAGTTTAGGAACTCCAACGCTGAGATATCAAAACTAAAGCTTGGCCAAACCTAAAAGAGGATGGATACATTATATCTTTGCATCGTCACAATTGCAATACTATACAATTGTTCTATACGCTAATACACATATATAATTTAATTGTAAGATGTGTATAAGGTAAATTTTTTAATGAATTAAAGTCCAAAATTAAATGATTTCTTACTTAGTCAAATAAGAAAAGTCTTAATAAGTAAAATATGAGTTAATTTCATGAACTCCTAAAAATTAGAAAAATAATCAAATGACCATTTTGTCTCGTATAAACTCTGTTTTTAAAAAGTAAAAAAAATGAACGATATTTTGATAAGAATATTCGTACTTTTAATATAGTATAAGTCGATAAATATAGATAAATTATCTTAGGTCCAAAAATTGGACTCTGCAAACTGTCAATCAATGATTGCCTTCATACTTCATTTTGGATCAACTGATCAGACACTTCTAGGACTCTTTTATTTGTGTTGTACATAAGGAACCAAAATATCACCAAGGGGTTTAGCCGGAGTCTCGGGTTCAAGCAAGAAAAATCGTATTAAATTGATTAATTTATAGTTGCTGAAATCATGTAATCATAGTGGTGAGTTAGTTGAGTCGCATAGACCATTTTGTGGATTTTTAACTAAGTTGGTAAACTAATTCTGTTTTACAGCAGAAAGTGTTGTGATGAGTCATGCAAGTCGTCGTTTGGTATATCAGAATAGAGCTAAGCTTAATCTCTTGAACCAGACTTTAAAATGGTGGAAGTATAATATTTTAAACTTTTTCACATCTTGTAAATAAGTGTTACTAATTCATCTTATTAGTAATATGTATCATGCTTCTAAAAGTATATTTCTGCAGCTTTAGCGGAAAGTTGACTATACATATTCAGTGGTGGATCAACATGGTGTAATGTGGGTGCTCAAGCACCCATTATTTTTTACCAGATTTAGCAAAATTTGCATAGGTAATTATAAAAATATTTAGATAATATTGAGTGAGCACTCATGACTAAATTTATTTTTCCTCTTCTTTATCAAGTACCCATGATTTTAAAATCTTAGATCCGCCGCGGCATATTCTCATATTTCAAAGAGCACGATCTGGCACTAGGCTCTTGAGCCTGTAAAGCAAGAAGTCCAGAGAAATATCCTTTTGCACAAAGAAAGATGCAACATTATTCTGAATATATATGATGTTAATGGACCATCAGGCTTATTAAAAACTTCATTATCATGGGAGGAAAATCGAGGATATACTTTCCCCTTGACGATATATTATAGTTCAGTGACTGAAATGGAAAATAAATTGCCATGTCCGCGTAACAAAAAATTGTAAAATAAAACTATCTGAAATAGCCTCCACTAAAATTAATAACATCCTCTGTAAATGTGATTGAGATTATCCGAAATTCATTAGTTCGATTAATTCAAATTTATACTGCATGCATGGGACAAAAGGAAGCGCTCCCTACTATAAGTTTCTTTTGTGTTTTTTCCTTGTCTAACTAATAATAGGTGAAAGAAGATTCATCTCTAACTTGGGATGTGCTTATTGATCTTGTATACTTCTTAGAAGGAGAAGTTGCTGACAAATCGCCTGACCTTCTTCTTAGCATCTGCTTCATCCCATCAGCTACATGAACTGCAGGATTATTAGATTTATATTTCCCACAAAATGACATATGAGCTTTTACAGCTTCTTCCATCCCAAGAAATTGCTTCTTATAATTCCCTCTATTAACTTCATATCTAACAGCTTCTGAGCACAATCCACATAGCCATTTGCCCTCAAAATTCCCCTTCACTTCAATAATGTAGTCTTTTGTGCAATCTTCTTTCAGCCCACAACAATCGCACTTTACCAACTCGATTTCCATATCTTGAATCAAACCTGACTTTCTTTCTAGGATTATAACTTTTGATCCCTTTTAGGATTTGTTACTATGTGTTTTTCTTGAAATGCTAATTTGTCGGAAGTGAAAAGGAAGAAGAGAAAAGGGATAGTGGGAAAGAAGAGGGAGGAAGTAGAGAACTTATAGTAGTAAGGAAAGGTGCCATAATTTACTCCATGTTCTAAGGGACATATGGCAGTGGAAAAATGAGACAATTTGGTCTTGGAGGGTCCCTAAGTTGTGGCCTTTTCTAACATTAAAAAACAACAGCAAATATTATTTTCTACTTGCCCTTGTCATTTTCTTCTATTTTGGTTGCTGTTAGTACTTGAGAAACGGGGGAGCCCGAAATTTTACAAAGTGAATTCAAGTACTTTTGAGAAATTTTAGAAGGAAAAAAATGCTTTCGAGTAGAAACAAAACCAATTTTTAAGAAGCAAAAAAAAAAAAACTTCTTTCCAAAAATACTTTTGAGAAAAATACACTTAAAAACAACAGGAAAAACAATAAAAGATGATGATGCCAAAGTAACTCTCAATTTCTCTGAGTAAGTTTACATACATGTTTTATACGACGAAAGTCATGTTTTCTAAGAGAAATGATTTCCAGATATGTTTGGTGCGTTGACGTATACATATTTTTCAACATAACACATTAAATTATAAAATTAATAATTATACTAGCAAATTGAAGAGTATTTTGATAAAAAAAGCTCGTATAAATCAACAATAATTTTAAATGTCAATTGAAGCAAATAATATGAAGTTAAAAGTTAGGATAGTTGTAAAAAAAATAATTTTCTCTTCTAAGAAAAGATGTTTCTTGATATAAATTTTTTTTCTTGAAAATATCTTTCGTGCTATCCCGCTCCTTCCTTCTTATTTTTAGTTTTTCGTTTCTAAAGTTTCTTTTCGTTTCCTTACCCTCACGTGATTTAATATGATCTTAGCATCAGTGAAATTACGGTTCAAATAATTAATGAACGACAAATTTTACCATCATAGTTTTGATTCTTTCTTTTGTGTGTGGTTGATTTAGTGGCTTCTTTCACCATTATACAAGGTTGCTTTCGCTCAAACGCGAAATTTTCTTCATCATGAATTGATATGCCATGATGTTTCTTGAAGTGGGCAATTATTGGCCATTCTTTGTAGACCAGGGAATAACTATGAGATTCAATCATGCTTTATCTCACAAAAGAAAGTATAATAAACAAATTTATATCCAGTTTCACTCAATTAACCAAAAAAAATTGCCAAATAATATAACGGAAATTGACCTTTCGAATTTGAGGCTTTGTCTATACGTTTTCTCCTTCACACCAAAAGAAAAAATTCAAGGAAAAAAGTAAAAAATAAAAATAAAAAAATCAACAGAGCTACATACACGATAATTTATCCTACCGAATTTTGTTCTATACCTATCCTAAAACTAAAGTTTGAGTTAGCAACTTAAGCCAAACCCTATTGAAGAATTGATAGGGAGTTTGGCATGTGACCTCAAATGCCTTGATGTAAAGGTAAATTACGTGGCCTGGCAGTACTGAGTCAATTATTACTTTCCATTGTTTTGAATGTACAAGAACAAAGAGAAGCTTCTAGCTTGAAGAGACATGTCAAGTACTGATTAAGATGTCAAACTGATTTTGCCATCACCTGTACCATAAAATTAAGGGACGTTACCTTCTTTCAATATATCCTTTAGATGCTAACTGCTCTAATGGTTTGTTTTTGGAGTCCGGAATCAAAGTGTTACAAAATTAGACTCAAAATATCAAAATAAATTTAAAAAAGACCTGAAAATATTTTTAGCGCATGAAATTCATGCGTTATACTTTAACGATAAGTTTCTCCGTTAAGGTATAGCGCATGAATTACATGCGCTATGCATTAATTTGAAAAAGCGGTCAAAGACTAAGTATAGAGCATCAAATACATGAGTTATACCTGAATATGAAAAGACAGTCAGGTATAGCGCATGTAATTCATGCGCTATACCCATTTAAATAAAGCAGTCGTCTTCTTCACAACAAAAACCAAAAAAGGGTTCCCATTTGTTTACCCGTAAAACGGTACAATTGAATTTATACGTGGTTTCTAGATAAATGAATTAATTTGATCCTGAAATAATAAAATAATTGAAGAATTATGCCATACTTAGCCTTGAGATGGAGACGAAATAACAGAAACAATAATTCCGGAAATAGGATTTTCGGGCACAACAATGATGAGATAAAAAAGCTGAAAAAGTAAGATCGTATTAAGCTTTGTATAGAATGTAGTATAAGTTTAGCCGAAAAATTCGTGTCATTTACAATAATAACTGGGCTCACTATTTATACCTGTGTCTAGGGAAGGAGGTCCTAGGAACGTGCCCTCCTTTAATGTCAATTATGAGGGTCATTGATGAAGATGTAATGGTGAACATAAATGCCAAATTTCCTATAACGGACAATCGTTATTAATGCCACAGAATATTCTCTATTAAATGCTACCGGGCAAAGAGCATTTATCACATCTTTATGAGCATTATTTTTTCCGCTGACAAACGGAACAGTTGTCTTCGGTCTTGACCATCCCCCGTCTTGAGTTCCACGTGTCATAGCATATTTTACCCTATACAGATAGTCCCCCTGCTTTCCGGGAACGCAACTTTGTGTTACCAGGAAGTTGGTAGAAACAATCTTTTTGCTCAAGTATTTGTTTAAGTCTTTCTTTTCTTTGAATATTCATGCAAGTCTTTACCCTTTGCATTTTCTTCCTTTTGCTTAAGAGTTTTGCGCAAATTTTTCTGTTTGCGTTTTATTATGTAAAGTCTTGGGTGTATTTTTCCCGAAAGCATTTTGGCTCTAGGTATCAACCCTTTTTCGTGAGGGCTTTTGTAAGTTTTTGCGCAAGTTTACTTTTTGCATCCTTTCGTATACGACTTCGGGTGTATTTTTCCCCGAAGACATTTTGATTCCGGATATAAATTCTTCCGAAACCAACCCTTTAATGTGAAGGTTTTTATAAAGAGGGCCCTCTTATGTTTGGTGCTCTTGAAGAGGACGTCTCCTGTTCATTACGGCACTAGCATTTGAAGTACTTGTTTAATTTTCAAATGACAAAGTTAATTCATCGTTCAGACAAGAAACATGATAAAAATAAAAGGATTTCATTTCACTTTATTTCTTCTATTTTCAAAAATTACACAAGCATTTTCTATGTTGAAAAGAAATTGTCATTACTTGTGGTTAATTTGTACAACTTGTTTCTACGGGGCTATTCGCGGAGTCCTTGGTCCTGATGATACAATTATGTTTCCAATTTTTCATTCCCGGTTGATGGCGGCAGTCATTGTATCTTCATATCATTCCCGCCCAGTGTTTGAATGCGAAGAATGCGAATTAGAACACTGGAAGTCTTGTATATTCGAAGATTCCACCAATGAAGTGCTAGATAATCCTTAACTCGGTAACATACTTTACTTCCCTTCAGGAATTTATACTATCGAGCGAAGGACTATCTAACAACCTCTAGTGGTTTGCGCTCATGAATGGTCGGTTATCTTTGCTCAATAGCAAACTTAACTTCCCGGTGGGAATTTGCTATAGAGCAAAAGATTATCTAACCATCCCTGAGTGGATCTTTGCTTGTGTGCCTTGATATTAAAGGTCTTATTGCTGCTGTCTTCGTAGTATGCTTTCTGTTGCTGCTTCGTTAAAACCTTGCCAGAAAAACCCAATTGGAACAAAAACTGAATGAAGGGAAAAAGAATGCAGCACATACTTTCCACTCGGATAATGTTCATCAGCAATAATATCTTTTGAGGTGCGCCACGTTCCAGTTGTTAGGCAATTTTCTCCATTTTGGTTCTCCAATTCATATGAACCTTTTCCGGTGATAGGTGAAATCCGGTAAGGGCCTTCCCATGTTGGGCCTAAATTCCCTGCATTGAGCTTCCGAGTGTTTTGAGTTACTTTCCTTAGGACCAAGTCTCCTACTTTGAAATAACGGCGGTTGGCTCTTCCATTATAATACCGCCCCATTCTCTGCTTTTGGGCTGCCATTCTTATATGCGCCAAGTCCTTGCGCTCATCGAGTAGCTCCAAGTTGACTAACATTGCTTTGTTGTTCGACTCTTCATCTACTTGAAAATATCGCAAGGTGGGTTCCCCTACTTCTACCGGGATTAAAGCTTCTGCACCGTACATAAGGAAAAACAGAGTTTCTCCCGTGCTTCATTTGGCCGTTGTTCGATATGCCCGTAGAACTTCGGGTAATTTCTCGAGCCACTTACCTTTTGCCGCTTCCAACCTTTTCTTGAGGTTTTGAATAATCACTTTGTTCGTTGACTCCGCTTGACCATTTGTGCTGGGATGATAGGGTGAAGATGTGATCCTTTTTATTTTTAAATCTTCGAGGAACTTTGTAACTTTTGCACCAATACCCATTATCGCATGCTATCTCTTTTGGTATTCCAAACCTGCAAATTATATTTTTCCATAAAAATTCTACCACTTCGCGCTCGCCGATCTTCTGATAAGGACCTGCTTCCACCCATTTAGAAAAATAGTTAGTCAAAATTAAAAGAAATCTTACCTTTCCGGGAGCCGGTGGTTGTGGTCCGATGATGTCCATCTCCCATTTCATGAACAGCCACGGGGACAGAACCGAATGTAAGGGTTCTGCCGGTTGATACACTAGTGGTGCGTAGCGTTGGCACTTATCACATTTTCGTACGAAGTCTTTGGCATCTTGTTTCATGCGGGGCAAATAATATCCTACCCTTACCAACTTCAACACTAATGAATCTGTGCCCCAATGGTTGCTGCATATCCCTTCATGAACCTCTCTCATGACATAGTTAGCTTCAGATGCCCCTAAGCATCGGGCCAGCAGGCCTTGGAAAGATTTTCTATACAATTGGCCTCTCTTGAAGCTATATCACTCTACATTGGCTCGCAGCAAACAGGATGCTTTGGGTCTTCAGGTAGCTTTCCGTGCTCAAGATAATCGATGATTTCATTTCTCTAGTCCTAGACCAAATTAGTCGCATTTACCTCATAGTAACCATCTGTATCCAGGACTGAATTCATCAGTTGTACTACCGTCTCGGATTCCGATCCCTTTATTCCTGTCGATAATCCAAGGTTAGCAAATGCGTCTGCTTCTGCGTTATCTTCCCTCGGGATATGAGTAATCGACCACTTCCGAAATCGCGCCAACAGAGCCTGTACCTTTACCACGTATTGTTACATGTGTTCCTCTTTGGTTTCGAAGACCCCGTAGACCTGATTTACCACCAGTTGTGAGTCACATTTGATTTCAATAACCTCGGAGTCAAGTCCCTGGGCCAATTCGAGCCCTGCAATCAAAGCTTCATACTCTACTTCATTGTTAGTTAAAGGGATCGTTCTAATGGCTTGCCTTAGGGTTCCCCTAAGGCGTGATTAAGACTATACCAAGCCCGGACCCTTTTACGTTAGAAGCTCCGTCCGTAAATAAGGTCCAAACTCTTGATGTTGATTTTGACACCATTACTGCCTCCTTGGTTGCTAGAGTTAGTAATCCTGGACAGCGAACTCACTCATTTCGACGGCCCATTTGGCTAATCTACCCGAGAGCTTGGGTTTATGGAGGATGTTCCGCAAAGGGAAAGTGCTTACTACGGCTATCGGGTGGCATTGGAAGTAGGGCCTCAGCTTCCGAGCAACAACTACAAGAGCTAAGGCCAGTTTATCCAAATGTGGGTAGCGAGTTTCTACTCACATTAAAGTTTTAATAACATAATAAGTGGGAGATTGCGTACCTTCGTCCTCATGGACTAAAATCACACTTACCGCAACTTCTGAGACCGCGAGGTAAACTAATAACATTTCACCTTCTTTTGGTTTTGAAAGCAATGAAGGGCTTGACAAGTACCTTTTCAAATCCTTCAAAGTATGCTGGCACTCTGGGGTCTACTCGAAATTATTTTTTGAACAGTGCGAAGAAACGATGACATTTTTCTGATGACTGGGAAATGAACCTGCTCAAAGTTGCCAATCTCCCTGTGAGCCTTTAGACTTCCTTCACGTTTGACAGGTCCATGATGTCATTTATGGCCTTAATCTTATTGGGTTTTACCTCAATTCCCCTTGGCGACACCAGAAATCCCAAAAATTTACCAAAGCTGACCACGAACGCGCATTTCTCGGGGTTAAGTTTCATATTATGCTTCCTTAGGATGTCAAAAGTTTCTTGCAGATGTTTAAGGTGATCACCTACATTCAAAGACTAACAAGCATATCATCTACATAAACTTCCATAGTTTTTCCTATTTGATTTTCAAACATCCTGTTCACGAGCCGTTGATAAGTGGATCCGGCGTTTTTCAACCCAAAAGGTGTCACATTGTAGCTATATGTACCAAAATTTGTTATAAACAAAGTCTTTTTTTGATCCTCCGGGTTCATCTTAATTTGGTTGTACCCAAAATAAGCATCGAGGAAACTCATTAACTCGTGCCCGGCCATGGCATCAATCATTTGGTTGGTGTTTGGAAGTGGGAACGAGTCCTTCGGGCACGCCTTATTAATATCTTTATAATCTACACACATGCAAAATTTATTTTTCTTCTTAGGAACTACTACGACATTGGCTAACCAGTTTGGATATTTTACCTCTCGGATCGAATCGATATTAAGTAAGCGGGTTATCTCTTCTTTGATGAATTTATTCATGGCTTTGGCAATAGGGCATTTCTTTTGTCTTATTGGAGGTATAGTGGGATCCAAACTTAACTTGTGTACTGATACCTCTGTCGGAATACCTATCATATCCTCATGCGACCATGCAAAATAATCGGCATTAGATTTAAGGAATTTAATAAAGTCAGACCTGAGCTCCCGGTGCAGTCCTCTCCCCAACTGGAACTTCCTTTCTAGGAATTCTTCGAACAATGCAACTTTCTCAAGCTCTTTTGCTATGGATTTTGCTACATCCGTATCTTCTAAAACCTGGAAATATCTCAGTACCTGATAATATTCCGACGCCTCTGCCCCCGGGCTAACTTCATCTAGTTTGGGAGCAGGTGCCGGTTCCTATAATAGCTATGCCGCGCATTCCTTTCCTTTGCTACTGGAAACCGAAATTGCATTCATCTCCCTTTCCGCCAGTTGGTCACCCTTTATTTGCTTAATTCCTTCGGGTGTTGGAAACTTCACTAATTGATAATATGTTGATGGTACAACTTTCATCTCGTGCAACCACAGCCTTCCCAGAATGATGTTATATCCCATATCACCATCTACCACTTCGAAGAGAGTTGTTTTCATTACTCCTTCGGAGTTTGTGAGTAATAAAATTTCTCCTCGGGTTGTCACGCTCGCGAGGTTGAATCCAGGGAGGAGCTTTGTGACCGAAATAATGCTTCCGATGAGTTTAGCTTGCTCCAATACTCTCCATTGTATGATATTAGCCGAACTTCCTAGATCCACTAGAATACGTTTAATTTTAAAATCTAGCACATTTAAAGAAATTACCAGTGCGTCATTGTGTGGTAGCAGCAATCCATCTACGTCCTCCTCCGTAAAAGTGATACCGTCTTCCCGGAGCCTTTTGCTATGGGTTATTGATACTTTCATCTTTTTTTATATCGAAAAGGTGTCTCCGTTGATCTTATTCCCTCCGAAGATCATGTTGATCGTTGGCGCAGGGGATCTTCTCCTTTTTTTGAGGGTTCCGCATTTTCCTGTTTACGACCATAATTGTTCTTAGCTCGGTCACTCAAGAATTCTTTGAGGTGACCATTCTTCAATAATGTTGCCACTTCTTCCCTGAGGTATCGGCAGTCCCCTGTCTGATGGCCATTCGTCCTATGGTATTCACACGATAAGTTGGGATCCCTCTGGCTGGGATTAGATCTCATTGTTTTTGGGAACCGTGCTTCTTTGATGTTTCTCATGGATGACACCAACTCCATTATACTGAGGTTGAAGTTGTATCCCGATAACTTGGGGTAAGAAGGATCCCGTGACCCTGACGCTTCTTTATCCTGCAGTGATCTATTGTTTCGACCGCGATCAGTCCATCTATCAACGGCGAACCTGTCCACTGTCCGAAAGCCTCTGCCGCGGCCTTCGGTCCGTTCGTATGGCAAAAACCGGCCCCTCGAAGTCCATCAGTCCATGTTGTCATCGTCTTTTGATTTTTCTCTGTTCTTCTCCTGTCCTTTGATCAACGATGGAAAACCAACCTGATCATCGTCGATCCTTATGTTTGACTCGTACCGGTTGTGGACATCCGCCCAAGTCGTTTCTTGAAACTCAAGCAGGATTCCTTCAGTTTCCGAAAAGCGTCTGAATTTCTCAGATTCAATCCCTTGGTGAATGCTTCTGCCTCCCATTCATCCGGGATAGCTGGGAGCAACAATCTCTCCTTCTGGAATCGAGTAACGAATTCTCGTAGTAACTCGGAATCTCCTTGTGCAACCCTGAATATGTCGGCCTTCGGGCCTATACTTTTCTGGCCCCGGCATGTGCCTTGATGAAAGAGTCTGCGAGCATCTCAAAGGAGTCTATGGAATGCTCGGGTAATAGTGAATACCACATCAAGGCTCCCCTCGTAAGAGTTTCTCCAAATTTTTTCAGCAAAACAGATTCAATTTCGTGAGAAGCTAAAACATTTCCCTTCACCGCCGTTGTGTAGGTGGTAATATGCTCCTGAAGGTATGAAGTTCCATCATGCTTTGGCATATCGGGCATTTTGAACTGCTTCTGGATAATTCTGGTGCCGCACTTGGCTTGTATGGCAATTAGGTATACTTCTTTAAGCCCGAGCCTTTCAGCATAGGTGGCACGCACGGGATTTGGTCCATGCGGGCGTCCACTTCTCTCATAAACCGTAAAATTTCATTCTTGAAAGGATCATTCTCGTTATTAAGGCCGGATTCGCTCCCCCCAGTCCCATCGGAGCCAGCTTCGCTCCTAGGAGTCTTGTTGTCGACCCCACGCATTGTTTGATTTGGGGGAGCACTGAGAGGAATCATATCTCATCTATTCGCATTATTCGAAGCCCCCGGCAATGCCTGCTTCAACTCTGTCATAACCTTATCTTGCCGCATGAGGTGGCCTAGAATCATCGCCTGTTGCTCTTGCAAGACCCTTACCGCGTCAACGACATGTTCCTCCTCAACATCATCGGGAGTTGTCTCCCAAACATGCCGAGGATATTGCTTGTCATGTACCGGTGTGCTGCCATTCCCTGATTGTGGGTGTCACTGATTGAGTCCTCGAAATGAGGTTGATCCCCTCGAATCTCGGGATTATGCGCGTTGTTAACTGCGTTATCTGCCATTTCTTATGATTTTTTCTAAGACAAAATAATCAAAACACGTTAGTAAAAAAGGCAAGGATCAATGTAATCACGCGGCTGTCTAGGCCCCACAGTGGGCGCCAAATTATTTACCCCTAAAACGGTACAGTTGAATTTATACATGGTTTCTCGACAAATAAATTAATTTGATCATGCAATAATAAAATTATTGAAGAATTATGCCATACTTGGCCTTGATATGGAGAAGAAATAACAGAAATAATAATTTCGGGAATAGGATTTCCGGGCACAACAACAATGAAGTCAAAGGCAATGAAGATAAGATTGTATTAAGCTTTGAATAGAATGTAGCATAAGTTTGTCGGAAAATTCATATCCTCTACAATGATAACTGAGCTCACTTTTTATAGCTACGTCTAGGGAAGGAGGTCCTAGGATTGTGCCCCTCTTTAATGTCAATTATGAGGGTCATTGATGAAGATGTAATAGTGAACATAAATGCCAAATTCCCTGTAACGGGCAATCTTTCTTAATGCCACGGGATATTCTCTATTAAATGCTACCAGGTGAATAGTATTTATCACATCGTTATGAGCGTTATTCTTTCTGGTGATAAACGGACCAGTTACCTTCGGTCTTGGCCATCCCCCCGTCTTGGGTTCCACGTGTCCCTCTTTTGGGTGGCCACGTGTCATAGCATATTTTACCCTATACACCTCCCTCTCCTAATTTTTGAAAGAGAAAAACTTCATTGGAGCCCCCACCTTCCACAAAATCTTGTGCCATTATTATTTTATCGATCAAACACCCGATCCAAGGGTACCTCGTGGAGTGAAACTCGTTTATGGTCAAAGCTTCATTGTTTCTCCATTCAAAAAAATTCAAAAGGTATGTCATAAGACTTTTTAGTATAAGTGATAAATATAATTGAGTAATTAGTTATTATTACTGTATTGTATGATTTTGTGATTGTTTTGTGAAATTTTTTGAATTTTTTATTTTTTTATCCGAAATAGTTTAATGTTTAGCAAATTTGTATAAAAATTATTTATTATACCTTTGTTATATAGTTGTTGTAAAATTTCTGTTACAAGTTTACTATTTTTATAATTGCACAACAATAATATGTGACTTTAGTGTTATTTAGTGCCCTTTAGTGTAGTAAATCTGTAAATAAATTTTAATTTATGTTAATTGATGTTATCTATTGTCATTTCTAGCAGTGCGCCTTTAGTGCTCTTTAGTATTCTTTAGTATAGAACAATAACTGCGTGTCCTCATTAACGAACCCGGTTAGAGTAACAATTACAGATCAAATATTAATTAATTATTAAGTG
This sequence comes from Nicotiana obtusifolia, assembly GCA_002018475.1. NCBI lineage: Eukaryota > Viridiplantae > Streptophyta > Magnoliopsida > Solanales > Solanaceae > Nicotiana > Nicotiana obtusifolia. The sequence goes on from MCJB01046899.1 coordinate 107,377, forward strand.
TATTGTAAATGTATTATTAGATATGAATCATAAAATATTTAGTTGTCAGTACAAGAGAGACATTGTCGGGTATTTGTATAAAATATAACAAATTAACATACAAATCGTTATTAACGAAATAAATACTTAATAGTAATTCTTTTTAAATAATATCAAATAGTTAAACAAATTAAGTATTTAGTATAATCTTAATGAGGAATTAGATTGTTAAAAAATTGACAGTACGTAAAAGAGACCGTGCCGTTTTTGTTTGGTTAATAGTATTAAATTAAGATATAAATCGTTATGAATGCAATAAATACTTAATAGTAATTTTTATACAAATAATTATTAAAAATATCTCGATAAGTTAAACGAATTAAATATTTAATTTTCTTATAACGACAAATAAATATGAAAAAAAGTTGACAGTACAAACAAAGCCTGCCGAATTTTAGTCGTGAAATCCAAACAACTAACATACAAATAATAATTTATATCAAACTAAGCAATAATATAAAAATTGATAGTCCAAGCAACTAACATATAAATAATAATTTATATCAAACTAAGCAATAATATAAAAATTTATCCATTAAATATTAATATAAAAAATATCGTAATATATTTCGAGATATTAAATGATTAAAGAGAATAATATTTTAATTAATATTATTTAATTTACAAACATCGTCATGGATCATCCGTATGTGCATTCTGGACCTGCTGTTCGAGAGCTACTATTTCTCCAGGGTGGCCCTAAGTCATCACACATCTGGGATGGACAGTTGCCAGCGACGCACAAAATCCTTGTTACACACCATTTTAAATGGTTCCCGCGGCGAATAATGCTTAGAACCCACTAGTTGGAAGTGGCCGCTATAGGTGTTTATGTATGCAGCCACACTATATTCTTTATCAACATACCTCGTCGCTGCAAACCCAGCATGTTGAAAGCACTTCATGGAAAGTAATAAATTGACCATTTCCCACATGAACATAATCGCCTGGATTCATTAATGGTGTGGATATTATTACCGCAGTTTTGATGCAAACTGGTGCGAACTTTAACAATATTTCGATCATCGCAATATTGAAAATATGTATGCCACTGTGCCCGCTTTCTATATTTGTCAAGTCATTTCATTGGTTGTGGCATAAATTGAACACCCTTTTCCAAGAAGGACGATGCACTGCGGGATCTTTCAACAAACCCCTCTGTCATCTGCTTGAATGACATCTGCACCATGGGAGTGACATGCAATCCGCGGGCATACTTCAACAACCCGTTGAAGACTTTGACACATTTTTAGTCAAAATTCTCCATCTTCTGCCATAATCCTTATGCAAAGTCCACTTATCAAGCTCATGTTGCATCAACCAGCGATAAGTTCCTTCATCTTCCTGCCTAAACAATTCCATTCGCATCCTAAATTTACACTCTTGATGGTCTGTTGCAACCATCCACATTAAATCATGTATGCTCTTGTTCGGATGAGCCCGCTGGAAGTTGGCCTTCAAGTGCCTAACACCGTAACAGTGGTACACATACGGCTCCTTCCATGCATCCAAAGTCAGCACAGAACTTAAAATTCCACCATGCTGGTAAGATATTAGACAATAACTGAACGCTGTCTCACAACGTGCTCCTTCAAGTGGTTTAAAAACCATGTCCAAGTCTCTTGACTTTTATTGGCACAAATAGCAAATGTGAGGGGAAATATGCTTCCATTAGCATCTATTGCAATTGCAATCAACTTCTTTATATCATACTTTCCATATACATGTGTGCCGTCTATGGAGATTACTGGTCGATAAAGCACAAAGCGATCAATGGTTGGCTTAAATACCCAGAACACATATCTGAATATATATTCTGGTATTCCCCAACTCCACTCAAGCTTCCATTCAACAACAGTACCAGGGTTAAATTGTTGCAAAACAGCCATATACCTCGGTAGAGCGGCAAATGACTTATCACAATTACCATAAACAATCAAACGCACGTTTACGCCCGAGAAATGCCTTTCTTTTGGTAATGATATAGTCATACGCCTACGCAACTGATGTTATACACTCTTTCACCTTGTACATTATGGACGATTCAATGTGTGGAATCAAGACAAGGGAAATCAAGTCAACATTCAAGTTAAAATGATTCTCATTGAATGTGTCCATATCACAACTGTGCTTGCCAATGTATTTCCTCACCATCCACATATTAGTTTTAAACTTTCTGGCACGCAACATCCACTTGCAACCTTAATCCCATCTACAACAAATAGCCTTATGTATTTGCTTAGATGACTCATTAACCTCGATCTTATGACAGTTTTTTATGCTGTAAATTCGTACCGCCTTGCTAAGGCGCGTTTTATCAGCAAAAAGCACATTCTTACTTTGCTCCGTTGGTCATCCCACATTGTTGTACAAGTGTCATCAAGATCCCTGGTGAGGGTATCCACATCCGATATACTAGGCAAGTGATCAAGGTAGGGAATCTCCCTTGAATGAAAGGGCACATGATACTCGTACATTGTGGGTCTAACGGTAGATGGAGTCTGCATATATGGAGCACGATCATTTGTGGCATCATGCTCCCTCGTCAAATCGAATTTCTCATTCTCATTCTCATCAGCAAAGTGTGGCTCATCATCATCGTTGCTCTCATCAGGGAAGGTTGTATCATCTCCAGACTCATCGTCATTTTTTTCATAATCACTGTTATCTTCCTCACTCTGTGCATCTGTCAGATCTTGATTAAATATATCGTCTTTGGCCAACTGAGTAAAGACAGGACCATCATGTTGCTCGTTTTCACTGCACAACCAATAAAATAATGAGTTTCTCAAAGTCATCCCAACATGATATATTAATTTTATCTCTTAACTTATAATTTATAATATGTAGATAGCCCATGATGCACATTATCGAGTTGTTAATGACCCGTGGATGGACCAGCATGATCCAAACCTCCAAAATTAGGAACATTCCAAATTTTGGTTGGTTCATAACTTGTAAAATTCATACCTGGTCGGTTCCCCCTTTTGAAAGATATAAGTGTTAGTACGAATATGATACATTAAAAAAATAATCATTCTACAATATGAAAAATTAATAATTTACCACTCGGTATATGAATTATGTAAACTTGGGGAGAAATTACGTCATCGCTCCTTATTCGCCCGTGGAGATAAGTTTAGATTTGGCCAGACTCTTTCATACGGAACCTGTTCGGATAAAAATGCTCCAAAAATACCACCAGTTGATTGAGGGTTATCCATATTTTGCGGAACTTCAATATTGTTGACATCTTCAGATTTGACGTACATTTCCAGCATTTTTATCACAAGAAGATCCCAGTGTTCATCCGGAGTCTTCAAAAAAATCTTGCAGAGTTTTATCATCTTCGATGTTAAACTTAGCATAACAAGCAACCCCTTGTGGGGTAAGCGAATAAGGATATCTTCCGGTTACCTTATATTAACTGAATATTTACTCACACTCATTCTTTTACAAATCAAAGATATCAATCTATCATACTCCAATGTGAGTGGCAACTTAACAAGACTCTATGGAGAACAACTATAGTGTACTGAGTTATTTTTCACGACAATCTCACACCGCCTAATATAATGCGACCCTAATTTTTCGCTCTTCAGACATTCTAGCAAAATGCAGAAAAATTGAGTAAGCAAGTATTTGGAATGAGTAAGCAAAATACAAAGGATGCTGAAGAATTAATTTGTCAGAATGAATTTTCGAAGAAGGAATGCTGGTCCTTAAGTAAACAAATATTCAGTGGGAGGGGACAATAATTGGTGGGTATAGCGCATGTCTTCTATGCGTTGTACATATAATGCATGTAATACATACGTTATACCCACCAATTATTGGTGGTCAGATAAATAACAGGCATAACGCATGTAATTCATGCGCTATATATAAAAATGTCTCGGGTTTTTTTCCCACCTATTTTGGTGTTTTGGGTCCAACTTTGCAACACTATTGTTCTGAACTCTTGTTTTCACTAGTCATAAGTAAATGTGGCAAATTAATTAATTTATGCTACTCCTAATGTAATATTCCGTAAATTTGAACTAGATGTGGACGTATTAAATGAGTATTAATGTGACATCTTAGACATATAAAGTCCTATCAAGATCAGTCTGGATAGAAATAGTTGTTTTAGAATCAAGACGGAAAGTAAGGTGCATAAGATTCGATAAAATCAACTAAGTTTATGGAAGATCTATCTTCTATCCGAATTTCGTGAAAATTTGTTAGGCATTTGGGAAAACATAAAACAGAAAATTTGTAGCCCTTTGAAATACCTTTCCGATGATATACTATGGAGCCCGAACGGACCTCTGTGTAAAATGTTATATGCATTTTACTGGACAATGCACAGTCCGCACGCTCATGTGCGCGCCCAACTGTTCCCGTGCACTGCCGCACACTTGTGGCAGTACCATTGTGTTTGATGCATGTTCGCGTGTGTGGTTGGGCCTTCAGCTGCGTGGGGGCGCACCTCGGAGGTCGTTTTATAAGTCCTACTTCGTCCCCCACACCCCAAAACACAAAAACTTGCTCTAGAAAAGGAAGCTCTCAAGAACCTAACTTCCTCCAAGGTCCCTCCATCATCAAAGGTAAGTTCTAATGGTGATTCTAAGTTAATTTTGATTCTCCAACACCTTATTAACATGAGTAAGCCCTTCAAATCATTAGATATTCAATTGAGACATCATTGTTGAAAAAAGAAACCTTAGAACTCGAATTCAAGAGGATTGAATGTCAAACGGTAATATCTTCACCCTCTAATTGATTATAACATTGGATTAATGATTATAGACTCTAAGTTCATGAGATATGAGTTGATGGGTTTGATAGAAAGCATGAACGGTTATAGGTTTGGGTTGTTGATTTTTGAATATTGATTAAGGGTATTGTTTATCTTATGGGTGATGAAGAATGATATTGATTATAGTAATTTGAGATTTTAGAATCATCTAGGATTAAGAGAATGAGTTGTTGGGTGTAGAAACACCATTAATAAGGACTATGAGTCTTTACGCCCAAAAGGTGTTTGATAAAATGCCTAAGTGACCAAAAGATAAGTATAACTGCTAATATGAAATTCCTTTGACTTGTATTGTTATAGATTAAAGTTGAAAGGGTTGACAAATGTTGTATTATTCTCAAGAGTAGGAAGTTAAGGTATGTGAAGCTAACTCTCTATGTTTGGGAATGCTAATCATTCTCCCTACACTACGTTACTTTTGTGATGTTACTAATTGCCTCAGAAATATAGTTAAGCGTAGTTTCTTGAATAGTTGCAGAACTTCTATTCTCTAGCTTCGTAACTCGTTCATGACCTTCATTCAATGTTGTGAGCTTAGTACGTAATCAATATAGACTTGGGTTTGATGCCATGAGTCTTAGTCTAGATTACTCAGCATGTCATAAACAGTTGAAGTTCAGTTCTCATAATCAGTTCATGAATGCATGTCTTAGTCTAGTTCTATTCAGCATTCCAAAATCATGTAACTCAGTATAGTTCAGTATTTCAATATCATGTATTAGAATATGATTCTCATTTCCTAATTTTAAATTCCTGAATGTTGAACACCTGTATTTGGGCCTGAGGCTGCAGCTTATGCTTTATGCATCGTTGGGCATGAGGTTGCAGTTTAAGTTTTATGCATCTTTGGGCCTGAGGCTGCAGTTATGTATACGTATACTTAGGCTCGAGTCTAGGGGTGGGCATAATATCGATTGAACTGAAAAAATCGACCGAACCGAAAATTTCGGTTTATTCGATTTTGGTTTTTCAGTTTTTCGGTCGGTTTGCGGTTTATAGTTTTTAAAAGTTCGGTTTTCGGTTTTAACAGTTCGATTTTTCGGTTTAACCGAAAAATCAAATTTTTATATGCCCACCCCTAAAATTCATATTTGTTGACAGAAATTTTCTTTTGATTTTCAGAATTCTTTTGCTTAGTCTTTAGATACTTTTTCTTCCTTGTTTTATTTTTTGGTCAATTATTATTTTTTTGTGAAAAAAAAAAAGAAAACTAAGGACCCATTAGTTTATATATTTTTTTTCTTTTTTTGAATTTTTTAAAATATGTGATTATGTGTTTGTTTCTCATCCTTGGTCACTCCTCTAATTCGTGTTTACCGAGCTTCTCAAGTTGGATGTCATTTCCCTATCAGATTTCACTTATATATTTTGTTCTTCAATTGAGTCAGTTAACTGTAACTATAAGCTATAGATCTCGAACTCGTATAAAGATGTTTCCTCTAACACCTCTTTTCAACTTTTTGCTAGAGACCTTGAAGGTTCTTAATTCTTTATCTAGATCATATACTGTACGTTAGAGAATAATGAAATAAGGATTGAAAATTCCATATATTATAGTAGTAAGTACTTTTGATGGCTGGGGATGATTGGTAGGACGAGCACTTTCCTTTGTGTTAAACTCTAATTTCCTCCCTTCCACGGTTCCACCCATCAAATTCCCTTCTTTTAGACTTTCTGTCAACTTATACGTTGTACGTTAATATAAGTTGTCAAATATAAGTTGACAACTTATATGTTATTAAAGAATATCTCTTTTGTCTTTTTCTGTCAACAAGTATTTTGGTGGGATTTCTTATTTATTTTGTCTTTTTCTGTTAACAAGTAATTTATTTTCGTTGTTCCATACTATTTTTGTCGTGGCTTAAAACCGAAAAACCGAACCGATTAAATCAAACCGAACACGAATAAACCAAACCGAACCAAACTGCACCGAAGTTATTATGGTCGGTTTTGGTTATTAAAATAAAAAACTGAAAATCGAATAAACCGAACCGAAATTCTACAAAACCGAACCAAACGACCGATGCCCACCCCTAACCGAGGCTGCAGTTTGTGCACATATATATTGGGCCTAAGGCGACAGTTTATTTATTCAGATAAACAGGTGGTCATCATTTAGAAGAGGAGTATTCATATCCTTACTTCCTTTGTTCTGTTCAATTATCAGTTATTGGTCATTATTTCAGTTATTAGTTATTAGTTATCAATTTAGTTTCAGTTTCATCATTTACAGTTCTTTCCTTCAGTTGCTTTACAACACCAGTGCAAATGTACTGACGTCCCTTTCACCTGGGGCCTACATCTCACGATGCAGGTAACGATTTACAGGTTGGCGATTCAGAGCGCTAGGATTCTCCTACCAGCTATTTGGTGAGTCCCAATTCTTTCGGGCCATTTTCATTACTTTAGAATCTTTTAGTATTTACAGTCAGTATTTTCATTCATTAGAGGCTTCATAGACTAGAGTCAGTTAGACAGGGTCGCATGCTTTTCGTGTTAAGCAACGTTGTCTATAGATATATTTCAGACTCATATTAGTGTTTTCGCTTTTTGATTTATATTATTCAGACTTTTAATATATCAATATATGCTAGTTTATCTTTTGTGATGATATCACATGTTGATTTAGCCAGCCAATTGGTTTGCTCGGTCATATATAGTCAGGCACCGGGTGCCGTGTTACGTCTAGCCCAGATTTGGATCCTGACAAAACTTGGTATCAGCCCACTAGGTTCAAGTGTCCTAGGGAGTCTATGAAGCCGGGTCCAGTAGACTTTCCTTTATATGTATGTGCCGCCCATGCATATAAACGGTTAACTACCAAGACATTCAGGGTTTTCTCATTTTTTTCTATTCTAGATCGTGCCATGAAGCTTAGAGCAATAAGTAACCTTCTCTTCCTATCGAATTCCAGACGTATCGAATGCTTAAGCGACGGGCAGGAAAAACTCAAGTGTCCTAGAGAGGATGATTACCCATTGGGGTATAATTATGGAGCACATGTTGGTAACAAAGGAGACTTGAGAGGATGTTAAAAGTGCGATGCAATGGATACTGGTACAGATTAGAGCATAACCTTATCAGAAAGTACAAACACAGTTATCATATTCTATGGTTATCAGTTTACCTCAGTTACCAGTTATACAGTCTTTCAGTTAGCAGGTTTATTGTTATTCAGTATGCCAATATTCAGTTATATGTTTACCAGATATTCAATTTTCAGTGTAGACATGTAATTTTTGACCCACGCGTTAGAGTCACCTCTAATAGTTATAGCACTTTTAGAATAATTATTGGAGCCTGTTTTGTAGGAATTTATTTTATTATTAATTTAATTCTATTTTTAGGTACAAAATTGAAAATAGAAAAAATAAAAAATATATATAACTTTTTTAATTCAATCAAAAGTCTTGCATTTTTGGGCATTTAAAACAGATTTTTTAGTTTTGTTCTTGGCCCAATCTTATATTGGGGCCCATTCCAAATACAAGTCCAAAATTCGGCAGCCCAATAGCCCAATCCCTTTCTCTATTTGCCGCGTAGAGTAACAAACTCTGACAAAATCTCTCCTCTCACACACGCAATACACACACACTCCCCACTCCCACGATCTGGCACTTATTACCAACAGATTTGGGATTCTTCTAGAGAGGCAGTTATTTTTTTTATCTTGGGGGAACAAGGATAAAGGGTGGGGGAAGAGGTGAAAAAACGGTTTTTTCCAGAGAGTTTTGGGGGAAGAGCTTGAGAGAAAAATCGAAAAAAAAAACACAGAGAAATCGAAATGAGCGATTCAAAGAAGAGTCTTCAGATTAATCTAGGTTTAGTTTAAAGCTCAGAAAACAAAACACCAAAAAGAGAGTTCCGTCGATTTTAATTTTCTTCTTCCTCAATACATCAAAGAACCCAAAAACAGAGGGACCTCTGTTTCCGCTTTCTTCGACTTTAGTTCAAGTATTCGGATTCGATTTAGCTGCTAGTTCAAGTTCCGGTCGCGGTTCGTTGTCCCTGTTGCTTGTATCGACGTTCAAAATCACTACGGATTCTCATTCAGGTTCAATTCCTAATTCTTGCTCATCTTGTTTAGTATGATAAAAGTACAATAGAGTCGTGGGTGTTTGTCTCCAATTTGTTGATTTCATGAATCAATATGCTCAAATTACACCTTATCGAATATCGTAAAAATGGTTGATGTTTGATATAATCATCTAACAATGGCAAAATCGAAACAAACAATCAAACCATCCGTGGTTGGTGTTGAATCTGCAACTGCATAACTGATATGCGGTTCACATTTTGGACTTAAATTGTCAGAAACATAGGATTGGTCTGAAATTGGTGTTGGATCTGCGACCGCATAACTGATATGCGGTCCGCTTTTTTGACTTGACTATCGCGGATGAGATCGCATTCTCGACCTTGAACCTTGCGCAGGACTCTGTTTGGATTTGCGATCCTTAGGTGTAAAGTTCGGTCCGCAGACATGATTTGCGATTGCATATGGCATCGCATTTCTGACGTGGAACTCGCCTGAGATTCTGTTCTGATCTGCGATCTTTATATGCAGTATGCTGTTCGCATATGGGAAATGCGATCGCATATTTCCACCAGCAATGCCATTTTGCCCTTTTCAGTCTTTTCGTGGGTTTGTGCACCGGGTTTAGTTAAACGCATGAAATAAAAGTTAAAAGGAACAAGGCCATGAACTGAACTTTTATCTTTCTTTATTTTAAATATCATTTTCTTATCTCTATTACATTGATCGCTAGTAGCATGTTTAGGCCGACCACATTGGGATAGGCGTTACTAGGACGTTTTGTTATCTTTGAGGTGAGGGGTCATTCTCTTGGTTAAATTTGCCCGGGGAATGCCCCGAAGAACTTGTATTTTGACATTCCGGGGAATGCCCCGAAGTACTTGTATTTGGAGGCAAGAAATGAAAGTCGTAGTATTTTAGTCTTATTTTTCCTCTATAATAGGTGAGAACAACATCAAACCTCTTGTGTGTTTATTTTGTCTCAACTCGAATGTTTAAAAGCCAACTAAATCGAGTACGCAACCGTGATTTTACGGAATTCGGGGAATGCCTAACACCTTCTCCTCGAATCAAATGAACCCCCTTACCTAAATCTCTAGTATGAACTTGACTTTAAGTCCAAGTTCTAAAATGGTGGCCTGGCACACCAGAATCACTTGTCAGGTGGCGACTCTAATTTTTTCTGATTAATCCTCTCTTTGGTCACTTCCAAAATTAGAAACCCCTTTTCGAGTTTTATTAAGCCTTGTACACATTAAAAGGGTTTAGTAAAGCTCCTCCCGAAAAAAGGAGGAGTGACATTCAGTGTATCAAAATCTGGTGACCTATGAGCATACGGTGATGCCTATGGGTGCTAATAGAAAATTCAAGTAACAATGATTATATTGAAATCTTTGCATGTTTTAGGTTCGTATTAAGAACCAAGACTCAACGGATGGTGCATGAAGTGATTTATGAGATGATGGTACACTTTGAAGGAGAAGTTTGTGTATGGTAGTGTATTCGTATGTGCTTTACCTCACAGAACAATATCATTTAATTCTTGGAAATGGGGTCACATGTTGGATGGTGATAGTTTAGATGTCAGAGCCCACAGTATAACAGGTTAAGAATTTAACCGCATCGGACATAGAATTGATCACTATAATTTTGGACAGAAAAGAGCCTAAGGGAAAAATACGTAGGAGTCAAAAACGTTTGTTATTACCAAAGATGTATTTTTCATACAACTCATGCATATGACTAAGATGATATGATGTACGAAGTAAGAACCAAGAGCAGCTGATATTGAATTTCAGGGAATGATTTTATGTTGTTCAAATTTATTCAATCAGAAGTAGAAAGTACCACGTTAGTAAGTTAGTATAAGAAGCAGCTATTGTGGTGAGATAAATAATATGACAGTTTTCCCTTAGGTTATGTGACCAGTATTTACCCTGGATGTTCATAGTCTAATATGATTTTGAAGTGTATAGAAAGTTTGGGGTTAGATATTCCAATTACGTTTAAGACAGATGAACTTTCCCTAAATGTAATACATGTACATAGTTAAAAATAAAAGATAGCATGCGACGGTAGAATATAGTCGGATGGTGAGGGAAGTTAGAAATCTTATGCTTCACTTTAGTTATTCAAAGAAGAATAAGAAAACATGATGCTGGCAGATGGTTAGAAAATAATAGTAAGTAAGTTTTGAGTAAATACAATGAATTAACAATTTCAGCAGAGCTAGTATAGGTATGATTTGATTGACTTAGCTAGGTTAACGCTAGTTAGTGGGTAAATGTTTGAAATACCGAACGCGTGTTAGAACCCAAAGAGTTTAAGTTAAACCTAAAGCACAATGACGGTGAAAGGGAAAAAATCAACTAGGCAGTAAAAAAGAAAACTACAGAAGAACAACCTTTAAGAGTTACCGAAAAGGAGTTTCCCCAAGATTGATAGTTTGAGCAGAGTTAAATCATTAATATTGTGTTTGTTAGTTGTGAATACATTAGCTTTCCGTTTATGTAAGTAATTTAGTTTTTCCCTAGTAAGGAAGCTTGCTCAGAAGTAACTCGGAGGATGAGTTGTCATTGATGTAAAGTGCAAAGAATTACAGAAGATAAGGAAAGTTGTTCAGATCCCAACAAAAGAAAAGGATCCGCAAGTACAAGACCTTAACCTTTGGTCTAAGAGGAGATGTGAAAATCGTCAGTAAGCCTAGTTGGAGACTTGAAACCTGCATAGTTAGCATATTATATGAAAATTATAAAATCATGCCCAGTTATGTATCACGAGGGTAGTGCCATTGCACGAGAATCTAATTTCGGATTACTGGTCAAAGACTTAGCTCACAACAATTATATAAGTGTTTTCAGGAAGTATCTTAAAAGAATAATCAAGTATGGGAAGTACAGCTCATGATTGCATACAATAGAACTATAGTGAAAGAAGTTCACCGCTTAGCCAAGCTAGGAGTTCGACTTTCGGACACCGAAGATGGTGGAGTTGTTGTCCAGAAAGGGACTTGTTCCTTCTTAGTAGCCGAAGTGAAGGAGAAACAGTTTGGTGACCCTACTTGTTGCAGCTGAAATAGGGGATACACAAGCATAAGACGATGGCTTTTGAACAAGGGGGAGATGATGGTACTTTGAGGTACCAAGACGGACTGTATGTTCCAAACATAGATGGACTTAGAGAGGAGTTTCATGTTAGAAGCCCATAATTCCAAGTATTCTATCCACCCAGGTTCCATAAAGATGTATCATGCTCAAGGAGATTTATTGGTGGAACGACATGAAAAAGAACGTCGCAGATTTTGTGGCCAAGTGTCTGAATTGTCAGCAAGTGAAAGTCGAGCAGCAAAAAGGCCAGTGTTTTACCACAAAATACACATATTCTTTTATAACCAGATTATCTCGCTCATTTCGAAAGCATGATTTGATAGAGTGTTTTTGAAAGTTTTACCTATGAAAGGTGTTATAAGATTTGGAAAGAAAAGAAAGCTCAGTCCTAGATGCATCGGACCGTATAGGATCCTATAAAGGATCGGGCAAGTAGCTTATGCGTTAGAGTTGCCACCAGTATTGGTGAATGTACACCAGTATTTCACGTTTCATGTTAACATTCAAGTTTCCAGTATTCAGATATTCATATCAGTTCAGTACTCAGATACTCATGTTCGTTCAATAATAAGATACTCATGTCAGTATAGTACTCAAATATTCATGCCAGCTTAGTGCTCATATATTCATGTCAGTTCAGTACTCAGATATTCGTGCAAGTTCAATATTCATATATCCATTTTAGTTCGATATTCCCGTACCTATGACAGACCATTATTAATGTATATATTTCGTGTTATGCGTATTATGATACCCTGTGAGGCTTGTGCTGTGCTCTCTTAGCTGGAAGGTGTTTTGGAGAAATGTTGAAGGTAAATAACCTTTCCATTTATACCTTATTTTATAATTGCCATGTCTTTCAGTATTCAGTCAGCTAAGTAGTTATTTAGTTCAGTATCTCAACAGTTCAGTAATCATGTATTCATAGTTTAGTATGCAAGTGTTCATGAAAGTTCAGTGTTTACATGTTTCCACCAAACCCATTTAAGGTCTAGAGTTAGTCGTAGTTACAGTCAGGATAATCATTCGAGGACGAATGATCCCAAGGGGGAGATAATGTAACACTCCGTAAATTCGAATTAGGTGTGGACATGTTAAATGAGTATTAGTATGACATCTTAGACATATGAAGTCCTACTGGATGAGTATAGGTGGAAATAGTTGTTTTGGAATCAAGACGGAGAGTGAGGTGCATAAGATTCGATAAAATCGACTAAGTTTATGGAAGGTCTTTCTTCTAGCAGGATTTCATAAAATTATGTTGGGAATTTAGGAAAACATAAAACATAAAAGTTGTATTCCTTTGAAATATCTTTCCAACGATATATTATGGAGCCCGAACGGACCTCTGTGAAAAAATTTATATGCATTTTACTGGACAATGCACAGTCGGTGCGCTCATGTGCACGCCCAATTGTTCCCGTTCGCGGCCGTGCACTTGTGGTAGTCCACTGACTTTTATGCGCGTTCAAGTGCACGGTGGGCCTTCAGCTATGTAGGTCGCGCACCAGGGAAGTCGTTTTATAAGCTCTACTTCGTCCCCCACACCCCAATAACACAAAAACTTGCTCTGGAGGGAGTATTCATATCCTTACCTCCTCCGTTCAATTCAGTTATCAGTTATCAGTTATCATTTCAGTTATCAGTTATCAGTTATCAAAATTTGGTTTTAGTTTCAACATTTACAGTTCTTTCTTTCAATTGCTTTACATACCAGGGCAACTGACGTCCCTTTCGCCCGGGGCCTGCATCTCACGATGCAGGTAACGATTTACAGGTTGACGATTCAGAGCGCTAGGATTCTCGTACCAGCTATTTGGTGAGCCCCAGTTCTTTCTGGGCATTATCACTAATTTAGAATCATTCAATATTTACTGAAAGTTAGTGTTTTCAATACTTCATTAGAGGCTTCATAGACTAGAGTCAGTTAGACAGAGTCGCAGGCTTTTCATGTTAAGCAATATTGTCTATAGATATGTTTCATACTCAAATTAGTGTTTCCGCTTTTTGATTTATATTATTCAGGCTTTCAGTTTATCAGCATGTGCTAGTTTATCTCCCACGTTCAGTGTGTTATGATATCACATGTTGATTCAGCCAGCCAGTTAGTTTGCTTGGTCATTGTAGTCAGGCACGTAGTGCCATGTTACGTCCAGACCCAGGTTCGGGGCATGACACCTAAATTATGGAGAGATGTAGAAAAGTGTAATCTCCACATAAGTTGATTAGCTTTTTCATTAGCAAGAGAATCCTCCCATATTCTAATAAATACTAACTAATAAATGAAACTAATTATTGCTTATCTGTAAAATGCAATAGTTAAATTTGTAACGGGGTTTATAGATACGTGGATTAATTTGACCCAGAAATATGAAATAAATAAGAACAACACGAAGATTACAAAATAAACTTAAAGGAAATACGAGCATGGCTATGAATTTAGCTTCTCTGGTTGCAGAAACAAGAACAATAATTAAGAACAAAGTAAAAGAGCAGTATTATAGAATGAGAGCTAATTTTAGCTTTTGTATAAGAAATGTTTTGTGTCCCACAATGCATACTAAGTCTCTTATTTATAGCTCTATTTAGGGAGACAAGATCCCCTAATCAAACTCATGTTGAATGAGAATAAAACCGCAATTGATGGCTGCATAACAGTTGGTTATTGTTTTCTTTGTAAAGGCTGATCATTGAATGCTGTCTTTTCCAACTGATGTATTTATTTAAATCTTTATCTTTAGTTCCCATTCATTCGGAACTCACTCAGCACCGATCTCATGCTTGTATCTAGTGCCAACTATTTGCTGACTCTCATCCTATATGTCTTCAGTTTCACGTGTCACCTTGTCATTCGTCCAACTGTCACTAACCAAGTTTACCTCATACAGATGGTCCCCCTACTTTCCGGTGACTCAACTTCGTATTATCGAGAAGTAGATAAGACCTCTTTTCTTGGCGGGAAAGTAAATAAAAACCTAGTAAAGATTTTTTTTTTTTTGGTTTTAACTGATTATAAGCAGGTGCTTATCAAATGATCGGAGAACGAGAACTGATTGATTTTATATGGGATCACATCGTCTGTCGGTTTGGAATAACAAAATAAATCACTTGTGACAAGGGGCCATAATTTATAGGTTCTAAAGTCACAAAGTTTTTGGAAGGATCGAATATCAAACAAATCACATCTTCACCAAACCACCCCAAGTGCTAACAGACAAGCAGAGTCAACGAACAAGATAATAATTCTAAACCTTAAAACGAAGTTAGAAGATGCTAAAAACAAATAGCCAAATGAGCTTCTGGGAATGTTATGGGCATATCAAAGAACGGCGAAATCGAGCAGGGGTGAAACACCCTTTCCACTTGTATACGGTGCGGAAGCTTTGATCCCGGTGGAGGTTGGAGAATCGACCCTAAGGTATTCCCGAGCAAACGAGGAGACAAATAATGAAATATTGCTGATTAAACTGGATTTACTAGAAGATCATTGGAATCTGGCATAAGTGAGGATGGTGGCACAAAAGCAAATAATGAAAAGATATTACAACCGCAGAGCAAATCTTCGATATTTTAAAGTCAGGGATTTGATTTTGAGAAAGGTAACTCAAAGTACTCGCGAGGTTAACGTCGGGTAGTTGGGACACGAAAGGACCTTACCAGATTTCACCTATAACCGGTAAAGGTTCATATCGCTTGGAAAATTAAGATGGAGTTAAATTGCCAAGTAATTGGAATGTAACTCACCTCAAAAGGTATTACTGCTGAAGATCCTTGCTGATACTGAAAGTATGTGCTGCATTATTTTCTCTTTGTCCAGTTTTTGTCCTAATTGGGTTTTTCTGTCAAGGTTTTTAATGGGGTAGCAATGTAAAGCATGCTATGAAGAAAGGATCACCGGTAAAAGCAAGACTTCCTGTGTTCGAATTCTCATACTTAGCATCCGAACACTGGGGGGGGGG